>JACEOJ010000197.1:277170-407211 GCA_013761285.1 Campoletis sonorensis
GCAGAGCGTCGACGATCGCGCGTTGCCGGTGAGCGCAAAGCTCTACGGTCGTGTGGGGATGCAGGGCGTCGACCATCGTGTGTCGCCGGTGTGGGCGATCGGGAACGGTCACACGGTGACGCAGAGCGTCGACGATCGCGCGTTGCCGGTGACCGCAAAGCTCTACGGTCGTGTGGGGATGCAGGGCGTCGAGGATCGTGTGTTGTCGGTGAGGGCGATCGGGAACGGTCACACGGCGACGCAGAGCGTCGCCGATCGCGCGTTGCCGGTGAGCGCAAAGCTCTAGCGTCATACATTGGTACACGCGAATTCTGACGATCGTGTGGGGATGCAAGGCGTCGACCATCCCGTGTCGCCGGTGTGGGCGATCGGGAACGTCTACACAGCGACGCAGAGCGTCGACGATCGCTTGGTGCCGGTGAGCGCAAAGCTCTGCTGTCGTGTGGGAGTGCAGTGCGTCGAGGATCGTGTGGGGATGCAGGACGTCGAGGATCGTGCGTTGTCGGTGTGCGCGAATCCTCAGAATCATGTGGCGATGCACGGTGTCGACGATCGTCCGTTGTCGTCGAGTGCGATCGGGAACCATGGCACGGTGTTACAGAGCGTCGATAATCTTGTCTTGTCGGTGAAGACCGATCTAGACAGTCACGCGGCGATGCTAGGTCTTCGGGTATTAGCTATAAATGGAATCTTCTTATTAGAAAGGGTCGAAGTTTTTTTATAAAATATTTTTATTTAAATATTTTATATAATTATTCTTATCATGTGTTCTAGAGAACAGAGAACATTCCTTCTTTACAGTTGAATTGGCAACGATATTTATTGTTAAGGAGCAAAGCGAGATTACTATTTTTTTAAATCTACAGCTATGTAATATGCCTTCACCTGTGATTGATGATTTTCATTATTTTTTCGTATAAGATCACTCTCGAGCTCTTCTATGACCTGCTTTTTTTTGTTTGATTTTTTGGCTGCCCTGTTCTTAGGCTTATTCTTTTTTTTCCCGAATTATCCCACCTTCAAGCACGTTCAGAGATTCGAGGTACTCTTCATCTTCTGTATCAAATTTTTTAAATGTTAGAATAAAAAATAAATACTTTTCGTGAAATATTGCAATTTTCATTCCCTTCAAATGATTTTCTTAGGAAATTATTGAAATTCACCCTACCGTATAAATGAATACACTCAAAAAAAACTTCGTCTTATTGGCGATTGAGTCGAATATATTTTTCAATGCACGTAATTTCAATATACGTATTTTCAGTGTACGAAACATACGTGAAATTTCACTTACCGCTAAACCTCAAAACTTTTCCAAGATATCGCTTGCCATTGTAAGGAATTCTCAAAACATCATTCAATTGAGTCCCTTCACGCAATATTGAAGCGTCCAACACGTTCGTGCTGTTATGCTTCGTCCAATATATTAGAACGTACATATTTTCGTTCCTTTATATAGTCGTAATAAAATCAATGCCGCGTTAACTTATTCTGTTTCCGTATATATACGTTTCAGAATTTGTTTAATTTTAATTTCGTGTCTAACGTTTCTTTTATATTGACAGTTCTTTCGTGCTTTTCTTTTGTCAAGCGCAGTGAAGCTGTCCGAACTAATGCAAAGACGCATGCTTCGATATGAATAGCAGATTACTTCGCTTGGCAAAATAAAATACGAACGCATTCAAATAAGGGATTTTTGAAGGAGCGTACATTTTCATTGATCGAAACATCAGGTTAGAGGCACAAATGTATTGCTACAGATAGCTACACTGCGCTCAAAAAACCCCAGAAGCAACAGAAAAAATTCAACAACGAATTGAATCGAGTCGTCTAATGACGCCAGGTTCACGAAGACTGAAAATAAAAACGAAGCTGCTGTAAGAGAGTGAGTACATTTTATATTTCGATGCATTGGCTAAGAAAAAGACGATGCTGAAGTTTTCATCGTTCGAACGCAACGAAATTCGTATTTTTCTTGAGCAAATCTCATCGTTTTCGTCCAATATTTCGTCAAGATAGATTTGCGATCCAAAAATTAAATCGACACGAAAAATTGTCATGATTTTTGATATTAGACAAATGATGAATAGAAAAAATATTTTCGTCGTAGCCTAACGTAGCAAACGATAATAAAAAGAGTAGAATTTTTTTTTCTCCTCTTGGGCTTCCGTATAGGATAATCTTTTGACTTTTGTCTGGCGGAAGTCTTGGAAACGTGCCTATTCAAGACATCGCCGAGACTCTTGCTCAGAGTCTTGCCACGACTCTTGCAATAAATCTTGCCAAGACCAATTTTTTCTGCGCGGGTTTCACTTAGTTGTTTTGAAATAATAGGAGAAAAAAAATGAGCGAGGAATATTGCATTTATATAAATTTAAAGACACTGGACACGACTATTTTTAAAATCCCTTGAGAAAGTTACAAAACTAATTCTAACTATGAAACGAAGAAAGAAAAAGAGAATGAGAGAACGCATGGTTTATCTTCCTTACTGTTAATTTCGTTTTTCCTTCGCCCCATGGAGCCTTCCTCCAGGGGTGTACAATTTCTCTCGCTTTGGTCTAACCAGCTGCGAAAAGCGAGAAAAAAAAACGAACAAAAACACCACCCAGAGATGTTTGTAACCCAATTGACTAAATAATATGAGACAAAACACGATTTGTTTTGTTCCGGAAGTATTTTTGAAAAGCAAAACCCTGACAAATCATCCTTCCATCCTTGTGCCAATGAATTTAATTATAAATAATGAAAATATAAACATTTGTGATTTTTGTTTTGGTTACGTGTAAAAAGTATTCATGAATACTCTTCACGAATTTACACTCGCGAAGAGGTGTTTATAACATTAAAAAAAATATTTTCAACGTTTTTTTTTCTTTCGTTTTCTGTTATGTCGTCTCAAGCTTGCACTGTTTTTTGGACTCTGGTTCGGTGAATTAAATTTAAAAAAACGAATAATAAGTCATCAAGTGCGAACGTTCAACGCAATAGGTTATAAAAATAGTAAGTTGCGTATTCAACTTCCGAAGCAGCTTGAAAAGTGGCATTTTCTTAGAATCGTTAGTGAAAAATATGATAAAATTTATACGGGTCCCGATGCGAATAGCGAATCATCGTTAATAATGTCGAAATCGGTCCCATATTTTATAATGAAACAGATTAATTAGTAATAGAAACTCGAAATTGGTATAATACGAAAGTAGAGTTGGCGCATTGAGCATCGAGTCCACGGTTAAAAATTTTAGTGGTGCATAATTAAATTGCAAATGCTCGCGAGCAAAAGTGATGCGACAATTATTTTTATTGAAATCTATCGCAAACAATGGCCAGAGGGGCTCGAAAATGGTGAAAAGGGAAGCAAAACACGAAAGGAGAACAATCGGGCGTACGATAAAAAATGGCGACCAAAAGCGACGCCACGAAGTCAAGTGTCGTTGCACTTAATTAATTTTTACTACTGAAAACATTACAAAAAAAAACCGATATAATTAGTGTGGACCGGTGTAATCCGGTGTACTGACGCCAGTCGCCGTTGCCGAAGCCCTCTCGCCAGCTTCTCGCTGTTGCCGCTTGTGGGGGTGACGCTTCATGCAGCCGTGAATCCGCCGACCAATCACAGCTGCCGTTATATCCAAACGCGAAAGGGAGGACGAAGGGAAAGGGGGGCGAGCAAGTCGAGCTTTGCTTGGACGCTTCGTGCGCAGAGGGGGCGCAGTGTCCGACCTGTTGCTCAGGAGCTAGCGCCATGTATCTCTTTGTTTTGCGGAGACGCCGTGCAACTTTCGAAAAATTTCCAACAGTTCGATGCGATGTTATTGTCGAAGTGGTCGTGTCGTTATCGTTCCAGGACTCAGTAGTGAAGTAAACGTGTTGTTTTTTTTTAAGTAAAGTCCTCCCTGACGACTTGACCTTCGCCTTAATACGTCCTTTCACTTCGGTGGACTTCTGTTTGGTAAGAAAAGTTTTCCCTTACGATGGTGAGTTTATTCATTTTCTTGATTTTCTGGGGCTTCAGTCGCTCTTCCAACTTTTTCTTTTTTTTTCCTTTTATTTCGACTTTGGGAATTGTGAACAACAGGATGGATTTTTCGAAAGGAACGACATTTTCGAAGCACGAATGGTTTAGATACTTTCAAAACGAAAAATGTGTTTGGAATTATGAACGATGGCATAGATTTTCAGAAACAAAAGATATTTTAGGAGCAGGAATAGTTCGGATAGTTTCAAAACGAAGAATTTCTTTGGAAACGAAATTCTGTTTTATTTTTATTGTTCTGCTTTGACCTTGATCGGTCTTTGCAGATGTTCTCTGTTGTGTTCGTTGTTTGATTATGCCACGTCGTCTTGTCCTCTAGATCAATGGTAGTAACGCCAGTTGCTCGATCCGGCACAGATTTTTAAATTAAACCAAAAATTCGCGCCACGCCTCTAGATGGCGGTGTCGCTCTCCCCAGAAGCCCCTGCGCCTTATGCCCCGACGCCATTACGTCTTTCTGTGCGATCCGTGACAGTCACGTTAGAATACGAGTTAAGAAAATTTTTCAGTTTGTGTGTTTAAAAAGTTTCCTTTTATTGCATAAATGAGTTCGCGGTCAGAATCATATTCGGGGAGTTCTCCGAGATATAGAAATTCATCGAGGGACTTACTTATGGAAAAATTACGATACCTGGAAGAGGAGATCAGGCGATCCCGTTCACGCCATAGGCGTTCGGTATCGTGTCATCGGGACGGGCGCTCAAGATCGCGTCGTCGGGATGGACGTTCAAGATCGCGTCATCGGGATAGGCGTTCAAGATCGCGTCACCAGGACGGGCGATCAGGATCGGGACGATATACGAGAAGAAACGAGTCATGGGATTCTGACAAAGAGAATGGCGAGCGTATCGCTGTTGAGAACAGACGAACGTCACATTCCCGGCATGAGCGTTCGTATCAAAGAAGCGGTTCGAGGTCCATAACCTATGATTCCGACGGAAAGAGTGGTGAGCGCCATCTGCGAGATGCGTCACACTCCAGTCGTGAACAGTCTGTAGCGGAAGTAATCCGCGAGATGCGTCACGTCCTAGTCCCCCCACGGAAATGTCGGTAAAACAGGCCGAGGATAAAGAAGAGCAGTTACCAACAGAGCTCGCAGAAGCGACACTGGGACGTTTGGGGGACGACCCATCTACATACGATCAACGTGGTCCCGACATCCATGTGGCAGTGGCAGAGCGCTGGTTAAAGATATTGCAAGATGGCCTCCCGAAAGATCAAAAGCGCGATCTCCAGGGAATTAGCTAGCTGGGCATACAATCAAGTAGATACGGCCTTCGGGAAATTCGACATAGATTTGTTCGCATCGAATGTAAACGCAAAGTGCAAAAAATTCGTCTCCTGGCACAGAGATCCAGAGGCGTGTGCGGTAGATGCTTTCACCATACCGTGGACAAATTTGTACTCTTACGCGTTTCCACCATTTGCGGTCATCCTCAGAACAATTAGGAAAATAATTGCTGAGAAAGCAAACGGGGTGTTGGTTGTGCCCTTCTGGCCAACACAGTCGTGGTACCCCCTGTTTCAAAAATTGCTCGTTAGCCAACCGATTCTTTTTCATCCGGAAAATGACTTGCTAATTGATAATTGCAGGCAATTCCATCCGCTGCGAACCTCGCTTTCCCTGGTTGTCGGGAAGTTATCGGGCAAGCGTTTGTCACGAAAGGCGTTCCTCAAGAGTCCATACCGATTGTGATGGCATCGCTATCCGAAGGAACGATTAAGCAATACCGGAAGCCATTGAGTCTATGGTGGGATTTTTGTCAAAAGAAGAAAGTCAACCCTTTTCAGGCTCCAGTCAGATGTGTTCTCGAGTTTTTAACCGTCTCTTTATCTCACGTAAAAACTTATGGGACGTTAAACTCTTATAGATCAGCATTGGCTTTAATAGTTATAGGCGATATAGGGCAATAGCCCGTTATAAAGAGATTCTTTCGAGGTGTGGCTCAGCTACGCCGGCAATCAGCAAAATATGAAAAGATTTGGGACCCTGACCCAGTTTTATGTTATTTAAAAACTCTTTGGCCACACGACACACCGTCGTTTGAGGATTTGACAAAGAAATTAGTCATGTTATTAGCATTAGTGACAGCACAAAGAGTGCAAACGCTGTCAAAAATTAGATTAAGTTGTATCGACAAGACTGGTACGGAGATCAAAATCAAAATTATAGATCGTATAAAAACGTCGGGTCCGGGGAGAAATCAACCCTTATTGTGTCTGCCGTTTTTTGAAAAACAACCCAAGTTGTGTGTAGAAACAGTCTTAGACTGCTACATCAAGCGTTCGGCAAGTTTGCGACCTATTAACGAAGATTTCTTTCTGATAACTTGTAAAAAACCTCATCGTGTAGCAACAACGCAAGCTATACGGAGGTGGATAAAGGAAGTGATGGCCAAAGGTGGCATTGATACAAACACTTTCGGTTCCCACAGTACCAGACACGCGGTCACTTCCGCGGCATATTGCAGGTGGAGCGTCGACTGAGACGCTAGCATGCAAAACGTATTTCAATTAATTTCTATATTTTTTCTAAAACGAATCAAGTATTTTCATTGGGTTTTTTGTTTCAACACATCTGCTCATTTATAGTTTAATCCTCTCCAGGCGCAAACTGCTCGAGCGATTTTTTATATTTTGGGGAAAAACGAGTTTTTTCTCGTTTATGAGTCTGAGCCGATTTTGGGCTCTTTTTGTAATCCCGACAATTCGTTAAAAGTCATGAAGCGACAAGGCTTCCTCGTATGGTCAAACTGTGTCTGCCCTTTTGGTGGCCAGATGTTTTATTACTCTCGGTTTTTTGTCGAAGAGGTAACCATGGAAAAGCGAGGTTTTCCTGGTCGTGGGTGTGAACTTCAACGAGATAATTTGAGATTTTTAGTAACCAATGAAAATACTTGTTTCTTAAACTTACCACTTCCACCCCATTAGTAAGGGTGGGAGCAAAACATTCCACTTAATCTTTTCTAAAATTTGTAAAATCAGTCTTCAGCGACTTGTTACCGAGTTAACAAGAATCACCACTTCACTCAATATAACGTGTATTAAACTCTGTTAAAATCTGGATATTTTCTTCATTTCTTTTTGAGTTATCCTTTCATACGAAAACAGTTGTAATCGATTAAGTTCCATTACAACAAGGTTTACGGTTTTTTGAACTTGTCACAACAGTGTGTCACAACAGTGCACGAGAATTTACGACTCTCGTGGATTTTCTACAACAATCGCGAGTTCGACCGTACAGCAGAGGTGTAGACATAGAAACAATCCGAAAAGCTGCTGGCTGGACGGAAAAATCAAGGGTGTTTGCGCGATTCTACAATCGACCTGTGATTAAAAATACAAAGATATCTAAGTCCATAATTACTTAAGTACAAGAATGGCTGTAAGACAGGTGCTGTCAATGTCAATTTAAAATTTATTATTATTATTATTGTACGCAAAATTATTCTTAAATACAAATTGCATAAAACTTTAAACAACTACCATTGATCTAGAGGACAAGATGACGTGGCATGATTAGACGATCAAACGAACTTACCTTAAGTCATGTTCGATCGTGATTATGCTAGACGTCTTGTCCGAATAGATCAAACCCTCCCTGTTTCTCCCGGCCCTTTTGATCTATTCAAGATGCAATTTGTCGGTTTTGAAAGGTAATGGCGTCGGGGCATAAGGGGCTTCTGGGGAGAGCAACACCGCCATCTAGAGGCGTGGCGCGAATTTTTGGTTTAATTTAAAAATCTGTGACGGATCGAGCAACTGGCGTTACTACCATTGATCTATTCGGACAAGACGTGTAGCATAATCACGATCGAACATCACTTAAGGTAAGTTCGTTTGATCGTCTAATTTTTCTCCGATATATTCCAGGTGCCGTTACCGCGGCCAGAGATCCTTGAGATCTTGTCAGTGGAGGATTTTCAGTGCTGTGTTCCTTCGCTGGCGTCGAAATTCTTCGTACAAGTGAAATAGGCTTAAACGGAGACGCGCGGAGAAAAAATGGCAACGATCGGTCAGGTACAGTATTCAAATATTTTCAACGTCACATCGTAAAAGTGACGTTAGTTTTTGCGGGAAT
Organism: Campoletis sonorensis; assembly: GCA_013761285.1. Taxonomy (NCBI): domain Eukaryota; kingdom Metazoa; phylum Arthropoda; class Insecta; order Hymenoptera; family Ichneumonidae; genus Campoletis; species Campoletis sonorensis. The sequence goes on from JACEOJ010000197.1 coordinate 285,288, forward strand.
TTCAGTTTGGTATTGATTGCCAAGTACTCAATACGAGAAATAATTGTTTTATTCTCCAAAAAACTGAATTATGGTGAATTCGACAATGGTGACAACGTACATTTTCGAAATTCAAGGGAAATGAAAATTCTCCGTTCGTACATTGATTATTTATATGATACTCGATCGTCCATGACCTCTCGACTATGAAAATTTTATAACAAACCGTTTCTTCGATATCAATTTCCTTTTCGGAATATGCACAGAAACGCCGCCCAACATTAAAATCTCACTCTAGTTAGAGCAACGATGTGAGAGCCGAAAGTGTGGGAGAAACGAATGAAAGAGAGCGAGAGCGAGTGAGAGAGAGAGAGAGGGAGAAAGATTCCATGGCAGAGAGACGTTGCTTGCACTTATGTACTTAATCATTTAATTGACCAGGGAATGATTTCTCGAATTACTAGATCATAAAATTATGAGTACCACTCCGGACGGTATAAGCTTCCGAGTCCGGGGGGAAGGAGAAAATAAATATATTTTTCTCTCCCACTCAGCAACCAAAGACCAGCCGAGAGTTCACTTTGAGTAATTACTCATTTTCCACGCTGCACCCATCAGTGCTTCTTGGGAGGGCAGGAGGATATATTTTCCTACTTCTTTGCTTTACTGCATTTTTATTTATTAATTTTTACGTTTGTTGACGGTTGATTTTGTTGAAAGTACTCTATTGCTTTGAAAAGTATCGCGAACAGCAGCAGTTCCAACAAGGTACGACGGAGAACAACGGTGGTTGGTTCGTCGCGAATGTGGTGGAAAATACCAACGATGTCCGTGTGTGATAGCGAAGTGGTGCGTACCAGCATCGGGGCTACGCTCAGGTAAGTAAGGTAGGTATATTAGGTAAGGTAAGTAGGTAAGGTAGGTGAAAAGGAAGTATCTTTTTTTGATTGATTGATTGATGTTTATTTATTTATTTCTTTTTTCTTTTTAGGGCTTTATTTTTTTATGTAATTTTTCTATTTCCTTTTCAGGTTTTGGGTTGGGAGGAGTTCAAAGCTCCGGCATGCTGGGTTTCAACTCTGGTGGTACGAGTGGCGGCGAAAACAACGATGATCCGGTTTTTTTTTTGAGTGCGGTTTTAAGTAGGTACTTCTCAGGGAGTCGATCCTCCCGCGACAGGATTACGTCGCTTCTGATAGTGGAATTTTTAGGTTGTAGGTGACGTTGGCGCGGAGGGTGCTGCAGAAGGGTTTGCTCCGTAACCCTGTCGAAGAGCGAATGAAACTGTTCCCGGGTCTCGACGGTGGTGAGGTATAGGAGTGGGAGAGAAGTGCATGGCGGAGTTATTAAACTTGGAGGCGTTTTAAACTCTGATGGTTTTTTATTTTGATCGGTATTTCTCAATACAATATAAGAATAAAAAATTTAAAATACGCGATGGATGAAAAAAAACACACTAAGTCCAGAAAAATCGAAAATTAAAAAATTACAAAATCAAAGTCCGCGGTGGACGAAAAACAACTAAGCTAATGTAAAAAACTCGAAAATTAAAATCCGCGATGGACGTGAAGAGAAAAATATCCTTTTAGTAGTTTTTATTTTTTGAGCCGTTGGTGAGGCTGAGAGTGTGTGAGTCTTCTCCCTTTCAGGAGAATGTGTATGATTGCCGAGAATATGTTCTCCCTTCCAGGTGCTGACGTCAAAATTCTCGGATCGTGTCTCTGCTCTGGTCGGAGGGCCAGAGCTTATAGCCACCAGACCTATGAGTCTCTGGTGTCGGATTTCCGAAGCTTCGGGATCTCGGATTCCGAGCGCCAGGCTTACTTAAGTAAAGGCCAGGTGTATGCGGCGCGATCGCGAAAACGCGCCATCTAGCGGCGGCTCGCGAACTAATTTTGCAAAGTCAGGGTAAAACTCGGCTTTTCGAGTTTTTTAACGGTGAGTACGTTTTTTAAGTGCTAAATAGCGAAATGAAAATTATCACAGCCCATGTTATCTATTATTATGATTATTTACAGTTTGCGTCGAGCAGGACCGCGCCAAGGGTGTTTGTAATAATGATATGTTGAATAAAAAATTTCGAACGAAAAAAATTAAATTGAAAAATAATTTAGGCCGAAGTATTTGGCGAGTTTTATTGCTTAGCTAGAATCACGTGATACATTTCTTACGGTACGAACTCGCCAAGTACTTCGGCCGAAATTATTTTTCAATTTAATTTTTTTCGTTTGAAATTTTTTCCCCCACGTTTTGTTTTATCTTGATGTTTTTCTCGACTCTGTTCTTTTGACCGATTTTTATTTTTGTGCATTGATAACTTTTTTCAATAATCAACTGATTTTTGCTTTTTTTTAAATACTCCATCCTCAAGCGACACTGGAATACTTGTTCTATCATTGATATTATAAATTTTAGTGCTGAATGTAAATCATTCTCGATCTTGCCAATTTTTTAAGAATTTTGTACTTTTTTGGGTAGTTTTTTTTCTGTTAATGAATATCTTTATTCAATAATTACCCTTTGAATGAAATTCGGTACAGAAAATTTTTACGCGATTATCCAATTTTTGTCAAGCGATTTATTTAAATCGCATGCAACTTTTGCTATTGCAGATAAAAAACAGAAAAAACATAGTCAAGTTTCTAACTCGATAAAATATGCAGCGTTTGTCGATTAAAAAGAGAAAAAAATTGTTTTATATTGGGATTCAAGTCCGAATAACCGTGAATAGCATTTTGCCAAAAACAACGATCTACTCTTCTAAATTTTTGATCAACGAAATTTTCCAGTCTTTCCAATCAGAAAAATGATTGAAATTTCCCTTTTTTATTGTAGCAAATCTTGATTTGCAAGTTCTTAAGAGAATAAAGTGCAGTGTATCTTCGGACTTGTTGCAATGGAAAAATTCGCTTTGAAATATTCGTAGTGTATCAGTACGTGAAGTGTGTCATATAATACACGAGCTTCAATGTTAAAAACTGTGAGTTTGTTGCAGCAAGTCCAAGAGCCTTACCCACGCTAGTCGGGTGAATTTATAACGAAAATCCAGTTTCATGACACGTCCTTAAAGCAGCCCTGACCCGGGTCACGCAGACCGGAGGGATTGTCGGCGAGCAGTACATCCTGGAATGCGACGGATGCACTATAAGCTCAGGGCTGTAGAGTTGACGAGTTGACGGATAATTTTTTTTCGTACGTTTTTACATTCTTACGGGAGTGTATAGAAATTGCGTCGAATAAAAAAATAGAAGATCGTGTGGTGTGCGAACGTGTCGAGTGCCTGGGAGTTTTTTGCCGTTTAAATTTATGGCGAGGTAATGGAGGGCAAATTAGAAGCACATGACTGGCTTCACCATGAATCGACGAGCGAATAAACCCCCTCGAGTTCGCCTGCACGTCCAATGAGCTTTCTCACGAAATACCGCGTGTCTTACACGTTCTTATTCTCCGTCTCTTTTCATTCTCATCCTCCGCCGACGTCCCGATGCTTTTCTCTTTCGCTCTTATATCCTTCTGTTGCTTTTACACCACATTCGCTCTGCTGCGTCTTCTCTCTTTCGCGAATAAACTAAACTCGTCGTTGGCGCGTGCCGCACGAGACAACAACGCGATATAAGCTTCTCGTTCACGAATTCCAGGCATATCTCTCGGCTCCCCCTCACTCGTACGCACCCACATGAACACACACACGTAAATACACATCTGGTGCTGCGTTTAACTTTTCCCCAAAGCAACGCTCGAGCTCGTGTACCGGAAAGTCGGTTGGGTTGCTTCCTCGCACGTTCGCATGGTTTGCTTCTTCTCTCTCAGGCTCCCGTCCTCCAAATTTCTCTGCTTTCTCAGTAAGTCATTAACGCTGCGGTTGAGCGTGATTTTCCACGCAGGAACAGCTCCAAATTTGCACGGTAGGAAAGGAAAAAATACAAAATAAAACTCGAAAAAACTTCAGTTCCATTCTTTATTTTTTTGCACTGTGACAACGTCATTACCAATTTTATTGCAAAACTTTTCATTCATCTTTGATGTCGTTTATAACGATGCGAATAATACTTTAAAATGTCGTGCCTCTGAGCCGCGTTGTCGAGTGCTCTGACTCTGTCCGATTTTTAAATTCACAGGCCGGGCAAAAAATCGTTTATTTCGTCGGAACAAAGTGGTCAGAGAAGAGACGAAAAAAAAGTGAAGAGTTTTATCAGAGACTTGGTGCTCGAAGAATAAAAATACCAGTTAAATTCGTGGATGAAAGGATTTTCCTGGAAAAAAAAATAAAATGAAAAGAAAAAATAAATACTACCGTTCGTTCGAGTTTCTCGAACAGAGTTATAACGTGCAATCAGACAGACCAGAGGCGTTTTCTGTCTACGGACTGCAGCTATGCAATCGGAAGGAAGAACGAGTAAGAGAGAAAGCGAGAAAAATGTATTGAACGAATATGCGGAGGGAAAGAGAACATCCGCGGACTCCCGTTGCTCCACAGAACATTCTCGTGGTGGTGATGCTTTGTTTTTTACAGCTCTACCGTGGCCGGCTGCTTTAGGTATTCTGAAAATTTATAGCAGAACGAAATCAGAGCATAGTCGAGAAAAAGGTGTGCAAGCATAGTTTGAACTATATGCACCGTCGCCGTCGCTCTAATTCTTTCGGCCAGTGTACGATGTCTCGTGCTTTCGTCGGGATAAACCTCGGCAAATTCTGGAAAGTAAGGAAGTAAGCGAGAAAAAGAGGAAGTGAGAGAAAGATATAAAGAAAGGTGCGTCGTGGAAAAACTGCGGTTGCTAATTAGTAAGGTCACGGCAGTAGCGCGGCGTATTCTTCGAAAACTTTTTAATCCGAAAACTTTGGAAAACTTTCTGTACCAATACCCGAGAGAAAACTCTCATGGGTCGTACCAAAGCTCGCTCTGCCTCGCTTTTTCAACCTCCTTCTAGAATTTTTCTTTCAACTTTCTCTCTCCCTCTCTCTCTCTCTCTCTCTCTCTCTCTCTCGATGCACTCTTTCCTTTACTCACGTACGATCTAAGCATTTCCCTCTTTAAAAGGAACGATTTTTTAAACCATCTTTTATTCCGGGAGATTCAACCATTGCTTCGACAATGAACTGAGTCGACCAAAAATTTTTTTTTAACCCCTGGATTATTGTTTTGTTTAATATATCATTAAAAGCTGCTTTATATGAGATTATAAAGAAATGGAATAGATCCACGCCGAAGGTCTCTATTCTTATTTCTATTTTCTCAATATTCGAATTAATATTTCTTTTGATTAATTTTTCTTTATCGTATCTTTTCAATTTATAATAATGTTTTATCTCGAATGTTTCTCTTCTTCATTCTGTTCCTATGGCATTTTCAGCGAATAAAAAATCGATAATCACTTTTTCCATGTTGCCATAGAGTGTTTTCGTAATTTTTATGTTTCGTCTACATTCTTCAAAGACAAAAACGATCTTATACGTATTCTATGGGATGATTGCTACTTTGTAAAGCCAAATTAAAAAAAATTTCGAGTTTTTTTTTAATCCCTCGGCGTTAGCGAGATACGAGAAGCTACTCTGTCATTGCAGTTTTGTAAAAGTGACGTGGCAAAGTCGTTAAGAGGAAAGGTCCTCGTGTATGTTTGTAATTTATAGCCGTTGTGCAACGGCAACCGTCGGAAAGCGAATCACGAGAGACGCCATCAGATCTGAGCATCTTTCGTGCATATTGAAGCTATACGTATGTATAATCTATATTCACTTGTCAGAGTATTGTAAGTGTAGCAAAAGCTCGAGACGCGAAGGGAGAGCCTCTTTTTCAGTGTCTCAACCTTTTCGTTCTCGTATTCTCGGTTGGGTTCAATGGAAGTCTCGAAATAGAACTTTACGATGTTGGAAAAGTTGAAGCAACGCTCGTGTGCCCTCGGTAAAAGCTGCTTTCGTGAAAGACCGAGAGAATTCGAAAGATCGGAGCTTTACGAGAGTGAGTAACGGGCTGAGCGAACTCCGCGAGGCTACTTTACAATAATATATACGTAAGCTTTATTCCTTGTGAGAGGTGACACTTTGATGAATTTATGAGGAAAATACGACCATAAAGAAATATGTCTTTACAGTCTATCGTAATGATTTTCAAGTATATTTGTTACGACTGATGCTATGAAGATCATTTGTCAGCATTGAGAAAAGCAGTTTAAAACTGAATATTATCGTAAGATAAACGAGATATCAAAGTGATTGACTTATTAATGTGACATCAAAGGGGGCAAATGCACCAACGATGAGATAATTATTCATATGCCATTTGATTAATTCCATCTTCTGTTTTTGATCGTCAATTAAATTTAAGCTTTCCGGAATCGAGAACAAATGTCAGATCGTTGAGCCCTTTTTTGCCCATTTTCCTCCATTTCTGTCCCTTTCATGAAACCTCTACGTTCTCAATCCCGGAGGAACCCCCAGACTGACGTTCAATAAGTAATTACCGGGCTTTCCGCAAACCCCGTTTCGCAAGCAGATCAACCTCCCTCGCCCCTATGACCCACTCATGCGGTACACCATTCCCGAAGCCTTCAACACACACATTGCATCAGCCCATTGACGTACCGACAAAAGACCGTCCTCCCTTCCTACCATACTCTCTATTCCTCCTCTCTCTCTCTCTCTCTCACTCCTCTCTCCCTCTTTCTCTCTATCTCTTTCCTTCACTTGCTTTTGCGATTGAAGATTATGTCCGTGCATTATTAGTCGATTTAGATTATAAAAAGAGGATTAATCGCTAAACCTTATTTGAAGTACGTAATAAGAATTTTATTCTTCTATATCAAGTTTCTTTTAATTACCCCATAAATTAAAAACCTAAATGAATATATATTTCAATGAAGAAGAAATAAATATTTATGCGAATGAAATCATTTTATTCGATTCGCGCCGTAATCTGTAATGTTTTTCACATTAAATATGTACGTCACGATTTCATAATTTGAGGACATCGCATCCTTGAAATTGGATGGATGAAATTTTTCCAGACACTTTAATAATATCCGGAAACTTTTACGTTCGATTTACGGTTCATAGGTCCTCGGAATTATGAACAATATAACGTCGCAATATTTTTCTTGATATTTCAAAATGATCAGAAATAGTGCCACGGTAACGTTCTTCACTCTTTACGAGTCTGTACGTTAGGAGGAAGGAGAGATAGACTGTTGCTGTTGTACTTGGCCTGAGCACCATCGTCAATTTCAACGCTAGAGTGCGCGACGGAGCTCGGGTCATTCCGAGTGGATATGGCAACGAGCTTTTCATCTCGCTTTTCATGCTTTTCTCTCTTTCCTTCCTTTTATCTTTTTCGTTTTTTGCTTGTTCCTGGGTAGTTTGCTCCATTCAAACACCACACTGTATACTGAGAATGTCAGGACGCGGACTTTGGAATCGCGCCAATTTTAAGTAAGCTAAATTGTCAACAAAAAAAAATCGTTATTCTTAAAACAGCCCTTTGACAAACTGCATTTTCGAGAGTGTGGTTTGAATTTTTATCAACGATTGAGACCTTTTTTCGGTTTGAAAAGTCATGTCACCTGTTTTAAAGTTTAGCAGCTATGCAAGTTGTTGTCACTGACTCAATCTTGTGTCACTAACTAATCTCAAGGTGTTCGGTGTAGGCCGAGAACACTCGAGCTTGCCACTTTGTCAAAATCGACAAAAAATCAACTTTTTGAGACATTCATTTCTCCTGACGTACGATTAACGTGAAAATTTACTTGCATATGTTTTTGGAGCCACTCATTACGAGTGTGAACTAAAAATCCGAACAAAGCTCAAGTTTTCAGACAATGTTATTGTTTATTTGGATTCAGTAAAAAAAAAAAACACGATTGCTGTTTTTATTTTCAGTTTAAAACATAAACCATCGAGCGATAAATTTAATAATCATTTTGATGATATGTTTAATCATAATATTTATGCGATGCATAAAAAAATGTTGATAAAAAAACTACGAAAAAAAAAAAATTCCAATAAAAATAATGACTGAATAGACGATCTGATGATAACGAGGATTCAAATCTTAAAGCACTAAAACAATGAAGAGATTAATCCTAATGGTTTACTATTGTTTTGCAGCATAAAAAAATGACGTTATCGAACTATCGTCATTCAGCTGATCCGGGACAATTGGACAATAAAACGACCTCGAGTTCACAGATTATATTTACGAATTCAACCGATGAGTTGAACGTTTTTTTTTCAATACTAATAAACATTGGGTGAAACCTTCTAAAGATAATATGAACACGCGTGTAAACCTGGATAATGGGAAAAAAACCGAAATAACGTAGTTTTCAAACCGAGAGGACAACGATCTCGTGACAAACGATGATGCGACATCATGCGAAGCCATTGCGGACTTCAATGACCGTGTAAGCTCGATTTTAACACACTTTGTGATGACATAGCTCTCTGTGTACTTTTATAAACATTTACCAAACAGTTTGAACTCATTAATTTATGCTTTGCAGTTGCAAAAGTTTGTATGAGCAATTTGCAAACCAGATTTTTATGTTTTTCTGACACAAACAACAAGTTACGAACGTGAATTCATGGTAATATTATTGAGTGCGTATGAGGATCAATGATCAATCGTGTATTCATGAATAGAAACGCGTATTAGCCGCATGGCATGCGGTTAAAAGAGTGATTTTTCAATCTTTATACATCTGGACGCGTGAGTGAGTGTGAGTGGGTTCGTATTTATGCACGAGCATAAATGTGCACACGTATAAAGACTCGCCAGCAGGAGCAGTAATGAAATATGCTTTTCCAATATTTCAATATTGCGGAGGAACAATTTATCTCCTTGGCGGCCTGTGCACGAAATCTCCCGTATTCCATATATCTGTCCATATGGAGCATTCCAGAACAAATCGACAGGCTTCTGATCTTACATTTCGTTGTTGGCCACCTGTTTCGAAATCTTCTTAAGTCTTTGACGGTTTGTCAATTCTTCGGAAATGTTTTGCTTATAGTTCAATGTCAATGTTGATGCAGTTGGATCCTTGAGTTTTCTACGGAATGGGCTCCAACCAAACTCGAGTCAAAAAAATTAGAAAAATCGGTAATACAGTGGCTTTCAACTCAAATTTGGATCGACTGTCAAATATTGATCATCAAAGTTTAAAAAATGTTGTTACTTCGCTCAATTTTTTTTTTCTTGTACTGGAAATAAACCAAAGTAAAGTTAAAAGTTCAAACGATTTTTCGTTAAATTTGTGTATCAAAATTGAAAGTGTCCTCATAGCGAAGAAAAATTATCTAAATTAATGTTTCGTTACATCCGCATCGGAAAAATGTCAATCAGGAGCTTTTTCTGACCTTCCATTCGTTGAGTGATTGTCGGTAATTTTTTACGAAATTGAGGTGTTACAATTTAGCTGCAGACTTGCACATTTGTTGCACTTCCTCTAAAATTTTGAAAGGATGAACTGGAGTTTTCGACGTTATAATGTAATTTGTTTGAGAAAAAATATAAATTTTCGCGGAAACCGATATAAGAAAGTCATTGGATAACTTCTGGAATGTCCCATGCGTGGATATATATCGCGCATTCCACACCTCTTTCGTACCCACACGATTTCAAGCCCTCGCCCACAGCAGCGGCACGTCGTGCGTTACAATAACGGAAAATTTGTGCTCTCGGTCTCTCGTTTTCGCTGCAGCCAACGCTGAATATATAAAATATACGATTAATCCAATGGTATATACGCTCGAAGAGAGAAAAACATGGGCTAGTATGTGGTCTCGCTTCGCAGTTCATGAGTTATAAGTTCCATGTATATATATACATACGTAAAAACGCCCTTTCTACTTTTTAGATGGTTCGATCCTCGCCATCTCCTACTGTGTCACCATCGTTTCGTTTACTTTATTAAAAAATATTTCTATCCGGAGCTCTACATCAAAGGATAATTCAGACAAATTGAAATATTTTTTGTGTACAACCCGATAAATTGGGAGAGAATAATAATTCAAATGATCCTTAAAATGGGTGAAAAAAAAATTTAATAATGAGGGAGTCATCACCACAAAATAAAGTCCTCCGATTATTAATTTTCCAAGTTTTCAAGAATTTGCACTGTATTTGTAATATAATTTATTCATATACTGAATTTCGATGGCAAACTTTATAATTTGAGCTGAACATTTTCTAGGAAAGCTATTAACGATTCTAGGTATTCATCTGATTAGTTTCTTTTTTGAATTATATGTTATAGATTTTTATTTACTCAGAGATCCAGAGCTTCTGCTTTAAAATTGGGTTTCCAGGAATGGACCTTGCCCTACTGCTACAGCAGTGAGGCAAAAGCCCAGAAGCTTACAGAAAAGGGATAAAAGAAAAAAACGTTAACACGTAGCGTACACTATAAATCTGACGCAAAACAGGCGAGTGCACTCAGTAAGGGATGCTAGAGCTGTACGAGGAACGAGAGAGAGAGAGAGAGAGAGAGAGAGAGAGAGAGCTAAAGATGCAGAGGGTAAACGAAAAAATGGAAGGAAGGGGCGTAAAATTGGTGAACAGGGATGAGAGGCCACCCCTCAAACGACTCGTCTCCACTCTCTCACCTATAACCTTTTCTTACAACCACACTCACTTTCTCTCTCTTCTTCTGATACTGAAACTCTTACTCTCTGATCTGACGTGGTGAGATTACCCGCCCAAAGAGGAAATACACGTTCTCTTTTCACTACATGGAGGATGAATTTACTAAAGTGGAATAGGTCTTGTGGTTCTTCTCTCTTTTTCTCTCCCTCTCTCTCTCTCTCTCTCTCTCAATTTCTCTTTAGCTGTCTGCACCAACATCGACGTCGCAGAGAAACGTTCAAGGTAGCTCGAGTATTTTTTCTTTCCTCTCTACATTGTTCCGCAAAACGAAAGTGCAGGGATAAGATCCAAATGGAAAGAGAACTAGGTCAAATGATTCTTTCGCATTCGATAGGAAACCATCATTCGTAGTAAACACCACTCTACAACTGCGTACAATATAAATATATATTTATCTGTCTCTCTGCACTTTTTGCAGTGATCCACAGCCATCACTTGTTTCCCTCGTGTTTTGTGCCTCTCAATATTGATGTTGACGTCGAGTCATTTCAAATCAAATGGGTAACCCAGTTGCTCCGTGCGCCAGAACAACTTTCCGAAAGTGGACGTGTGCGATTTTTATAACTGCTCGTATGGCTGCATCTTTTTATCGTCAAATATTGCAAAATACATGTCACGGAATGAATTTTCACTGAATTCCAGACGTTTTCGTGTTACTTTTTGTCAATAATATTTCACAATACAAAAAGAATACGGAAATTTGAACGATAACAAAAAAAGAATGAAACAAGACCATGGAAATGGAGTTAAATTTTGAGAAGAAAAAAGAAATAAAAGTGGCTTACTCATCCATGTGTATATGAAGCAAACGTGAAAAGCTATGGTACATGGATGACCTCGTTTTCCAAGCGATCATTGAGAAGTTTCGGGCTCGAGAATCTCGGTTCTCTGCACCCTCTCGCTTCAATGTGTGTCTCTGTCTTTGTGTCTGTGTGTGTATGTGGCTTCTCTGAGATTCATCCTCTCTAGCAGCCACAGCTCAGCTTCCGCTTTTACTCCTTCCCCAGGCCGTATTTCGCCCCAGTCCTGACTCCATTTCCCATTACATTTCCAACATCGACGAAAACTATATTGTCTTTCGGTATACTATATGGAAAGCCTCGCTATATATGCTCGCCCAGTTCTTGCCTCCTTCCAACACCACATACAGCGCACCACTAACGACCAGCTTTAATCTGCTTTCACCCCATCCGGCCTGCGTGGGAATCTCCACTTGCCATTTCTCTTTCTTTCTTTCTCTCTCTTCCGCTCTCTTTGTCTCTCTTTTTTCAACGTCAGAGAATCAAAGCAAAAAGTCCGAGTTTTTGAATAGCACTTGAATCTAAAATCAAAATATCCCTTCGACTGTTCTCTCGACAATAAAAAAAACAGATTGATCCGTTCAATTGTTTTAATTACTATAAAATTTGACTAATTTACATGTAAGTTTATTCTTCGCGAGCACGAATATTTGCGGTTTTACTCACCGAAGCTGATTCAGTAGAAATAAACTTCCAACGCTGATCTCTTCTGCAAAGATCTGATTGTTTCAACCACTTAATTCGCTGGCTAAGATAAATGTCGTACGACACCACGACAATTTCACTGTTGAATCAAAGACTCAAATTTTCTTCGCCACATTTTATTGGCACAACGAATTTCTCTTCCCAATGTATGTTTTCTCAAATTTGAACTCCTTTCACTTTTCATCTTGAGTTGACTAAGAAGGACTGTTTTATACTTTTGAATCTGGTCCTAACGAACTACTTTTTGAAGTCAAACTCTTAGACACTCGTTATCCAAGCAAATAATCGTTAGAATTTTGATCTTTTAATAAAACTTCACATTTAAGATGTAAAAGATTGTCCAATGATCGAAAAATCTTGAAAAAAATACAGGAATAACATCGAACGGAATGAACAGTGGAGAGAAAAAGTTCGACCACTTCCTGCCGTGATCGAATACATTCGAAGGTGCAAAAAAAAGTCAGATTGATGTGACATGGAATGCACATCAATATTGGTGGATCGGGAAAGTAAGAGAAAGCTCGGAAGGGTTGGAGCAAGGTGCACATGTGTGAGAAACATGGTTTCGTGGTTCACCATCGCGTGTGTAAGTTACGTTGCGAAACTCTCCCTTTCTCTCTCTCCCATTGCATCTCTACATGAAGAGGAATTTCATGAATCGCGTACCGTTCTCTTCGCATCCGTAGTATTGGGTCGAGATAGGGGATACAACCTAGTTTCCATCTGTATATCTCTCCCCTTGAAAATTCCATTTCCCGTTCGTGTAAATCCGAACTTTCTCTCTTGCTTCGTATACCATCGCGGTTCATTCCGAACGTAGCGTTCTTACTTGAAGTTACTGTCACAATTTTCACTGTAATTTGTTTGTTCACATTGTCGGTTTGCCCTGAAGGTTGACAAAAAAAAAAACACAAAAAGTTGATACTCTTGTTCACTGAGAATCCTTTTAAGCAGATGGAACACTGATTTTTTTTTCGTACAGACAAATAATTATTAGCTGTTATTATTTTCATTAGAGTAAGGAATTTGTCTGAGAAAATCGTTTTTATTGTTCGGGATAAAACGTGGGTTTCGGTGTAAAATTAAAAAAATATATATTTCTATGATCAAGAAGATTCAAACAGTTTCGAAATATGAGATCGATGCTTTTAAACTCAATTGAAAAATCACGATGACATCTACAACTTGTTTTGTAAACATCTGATCCAAAAATATCGATAGACACTACAATTGTCCAATCGAGTTGTATTATTTTGTCAAGCACTGCTGTATAAAATTCTTCAAACAAATCTTGTGTACACGTTGTTTTCAGTGTAGCTTGAGAAAAATATTTTTCTTATTCAACACATGATGCAGACACTGGAAAAGTGGTTGAAATTTCCTAGAATCTTTTTTCATTGTTGGGCACTTTGGCGAACGATTCTTATTGGTATTATTGAGTGCCAGGTTCAGGAGCTACCCTTCGTTCTGTGTCAACATATATTTATTTTCTTTTTATCAAATAAGTATAGATGTATAGGAACGGAACTGTTATTTCCGGGTGGTTGGGGAGTAACTTCGAGGCCACGATGTTGGATGTCATGCCGTATCTGTATCGATCATCTCATTTCAATAAAGTTGGACTGTCGTGTATCGGAGGTGACCCCGGAGCAGTCGTCTCTTTTTTTCTCTCTCAAACACCCTTCAGTCGCTGATGTTGCATAAACACATAGAAAAAATGCCAATACACACAAAAATATATAACGTACGAACGCCTACACGTATTTGTATATACGAGGGTGTTTTGTTGGGAAGTGAAGGTGCATTTCTCCTTTGGGAAAAATAGAGTGAAAGATACATGCATGACGTAGACCAAGAGAAGGCGAGATACGATAGAAATTCGCCTTTTAAGTAATGCTCTCCCCGGTCTGTGTATAGCTTTCTAGCCGAAAGACTTTTGCCTCCATTGGCGAGCAGTCCCGAGGTATTAGATGCACCAAGAGAGCCCACTCCTTCGAGTGCGAGTATATATTGCCATTGCTTGTTATGAAAATGGCTCTATCCGTACATTCGCAAATGTCTGATACGTCCTTTTGGGCGTCAGTCATGGAATGAACGTACGAGAAACAGCAGCAGAAACGGAGTAACGTCACCGGTCTGTACCACGACAGAATGAGGTCATGCCGATACGTTTTCTTACGTCTCCTCAGTGCCAGTGAGAGCAGTATGGAAACGATATCGTGCCGAGAATCGTCAACGAACCATGAGAGAGAAAAGGGAACAGAAAAATAACGAAACTGCGATGGATAGTTGAGGGAAAAAACAAAAAGAAAAAGGCATTGAAAAATCGTGAATAAACAATTCAGAAGCCTGGAATTATAATAAATGAAAGAAAAGCAAGTCCTGAACTTCTTTGGGTGCTTGAAATAAAATTTACAATATAAAAAAGAAATATGAATAAAATTTCACTTTATTTCATAATTTTTGACATTATGACTTTTTTTTTAAATGCAATTACGATGCACGATTTTACATAGCCCTAATCGTTTATTTTGCGAATAAACGTGCAACATATTTCATCCGAAAGATCGCTCATTAATTTAATGATCCGTGATGAGCTGAAATTTTCCGTCTGACGTATTTCGTAGGCTTGCCTCTCTCGATTTCGAGCCACCCCGTGTCTATATATCTATGCGGTTCTGTGAACAATTAGTTCGATGTCGAACTTGTTGAAAGTCTGTGTCTGTAGCAGCGGCAGCGGAGATTTACCGGAGGGAGAATGAGACAAGAGACGAAAATAAAACTGGATGAATGGAGAAAAGTTTGCGAAAGTAGTGGAACGAGTCAGTATCGGATCATCCGAGAAGCGCGGGGCTCTGGTTCTTTCTGCCTATTTTTCCATTGCCCCTTGTCCATGGCTTATCCGCCACGTATATATATATATATAAACATGTATATATATCTATATTAAAGTCGCATTAACGATGATGCAGTCTTTCCTGAAGGGTACTCCTCTCTTGAAGAATAACGCTACAGTTTCATGAATATTTCGGAAAGAGTGATTAAAGGGCACGACCTTTATCACTTTTCTTATTGAGCCACCTCCGTTACGCCCTTATTCTCGAAAGTACTGTACGTGTGTACATGTGTTTCATACATATTCTCATCTCTGTGCTGCACCAACTTGCGACCAAAGTTCCTCTTTCCATTCTCCCAGAGCCCGGACGATTGTATTTTCGTTTTTTTTTCTCTTCTCTCTTTCCCTGTTTCTTTTTTTTTCTGTTTCTGCCAACCGGTGAAAACCACAATGTTGGCAATGTAGAAAGAACATAATACCAGATGGGGCTTATCCAAATGCTGATAGAGCTAAAGCGAGAGCAAGCTAAAGCCGCGGAGAAAGGTGGGTAGGAAGGAGAAAGAGACTAACCCCCTTTCTCTCTCTCCCTCCCTTTCCCTCTCTCTCTCTCTCTCTCTCTCTCTCTCGCTCTCTCTCCTGGAAAGCTCTGAGAGGCGCAACATGCAAGAGTACGAGAGAAAATACTCGGTGAACGCGCTCACAGTCATAGTAGGCTTATCAAGGCTTAGGTCGAAGTCGCTGGCAGTCGCCGCTCTATGGAGCCACGCGAAAGCTACCATCGGTATAAAGGCAATTCGCCAACGAACACGTATATCCTCTGCTTCCTCTCTACTCTCTCTCTCTCTCTCTCTCTCTCTCTCTCTCTCTCTCTCTCCCTATCTCTCTCTTGTTTCCCTCGCTGTGACCACGTATGTTCATATATATGTCACCGCATTCTCTCTCCGTCTCTACTTTTGTTCGTCTCTCTTGCACTCACCTTCGTTTTTCCATATACGAGTGGATGATACGCGACTCAAAGGAAAAGAGAATTTTCCCAGAGCGGAAAAATGTTTTGTCAGATTACAAAATAATACCACGCCGAGGGGTAACAGCGAAAGAACAAGGAGAAGGAGAACTCACTGGGCGTGATATGGAAGAGAGCTTTAGCGGAGGGTTAAACCGTGGCCGATTTTCGGTCCACCTCATCCTCTCATCCACTCTTTTCCTTGCCCGCTGTGGTCAACGTATGTTTGGATATTCATACGAAAGAATTTCTAACCATATTCCTACGATCTTTGATCCCCTGAATTTTTGCATAATCTCTATGGTTTTATTGTATTTTTCAGTTTTGTTACCATTTTTAAATCAACAGATGTACCAAATTTGTTACTGCCTATTGTACACTTAGGCGGGACTTTCTAGGCAAAAAAATAACATCGTGACTCGAGAGTTTTATTTGAAAAAAAAAAAAAAAGATTTATCAAACGTGCGGGGAACTATGATGAATAATTTATGCGCAGCCATTTGACCGGAGGTCATGTCATCCATGAATCGGTCATCCTTCAAACCATAAAGTCAACGCAACACACGGATGTATTTCGTTCCATTCATGTTCTTCGGTATATTTTTTTTCACCCCTGTACGATTTTCCGATGTCACGATGATAGAATCAACCTGAGTTCAATATTCGTTCCAGTTTTTTTTTGTTAGTCTTTTTTTTCTTTTCATTTTTTTCTCTTTTTTTTCACTACACCGCCTCTTTTCCTTTTACCACTGATTTTTCTCAATCCCGCTTTCTCTCAATCCTCATCTGTGCCCGGACGAATATCCCAGATATTTCCGCGCGCATACCGCAGAAATCCATCGACTCCACTCCTCACCGACGACCACAAAGAGGATACGTGTTCAGATGCTCTTACACCACCACTATCCGCAATGGATTTCCGGCTCTACGTCTAGTTCAATCTTTTTTCCCGGGACTCGCGATCAATCAAACACGTCCATCCACGCATAAAAATGTAGAACGCCTTTTCAACTTTTTCTCCTTGCATTTTTCCTGATATAACGAAAAAAATCCGGTGATTACATTTATTATAAAATCAACAGAAAACCCTTTTCAAGTCCAATCAACCGAAAATATAGTTTTTTAAATATTTTTATTCGTCCCACATGAGATTAGGCACACGTAACAAACAAATTTCTATACTTTAAAACGTTTGTTCTTTTGAACTTGGATCTCTTTGGATGACAGGACGAAAAACAGTGGTGTGTGCAAGAGCGTGCTGACAGAAGAGACGAAAAAAAGAGAGAAGGGAGAGAGCGAGAGCCCTCGACAAGATTAATGGTAGCGAAGAATATGGGACGTACGAATTTACACTCGATAAAATTCACCCCGAGACCATTTGTACGTGTATATTCGCAGAAAATGTAGCGTGTGCAATGAGTCGGTGGGTCTCCGTACATAGGCGTTCGCACCTCAAAATATATATATGAAGATTCGTACAGATATAGAGCATCGATAAGTAAGAGCATGGCAGTCTTTCATGCAGCATAGACTAGTGAGGAAAAGGGAGCAAGTGAGACGGCGTAGAGGGAAAAAAAAGTGATGGATATATAGCTCGGTTTATCGAGAAAAACGTTTTGGTTGCGGGTTCCACGTCAACGAACGTTCCCTTCGTTCCATTTATGCATCGACGAAGAAACGAAACGATATAGGATAGTACACACAAGAGAGAAAAAGAGAGGTAACGCGAGCTTTGCATCGTCGAACGCGAGATGTGTCCCCGTAGGAAATCGCAAATTCGAGAGCACTTTCCTATTCCTCTACGTATGTACCGCAACATAAATACATATGCAAATATATATAGACCGAGCACGTAAATATAAGCGTAAATGTCCTCGCGTATTCCCGGTCACGATTGGAACGCGTTCATACTGCGTTCAACACACTCTATACGTTACAGACGCACTCGGCGAATGCTTCGTTCATCCACCGAATACACACACGTTCCTCAAGTGTGTGTGTGTGTGTTGCACAGATACTCTTCCATTTTCCCAACCACTGCTACCTATTCATCCGCAATCCTCTACTTTTACCAACCGGTTTTTCCAGGCATTCAACTCTGAAAGCGTTTTGTGGACGTCAAAAATAAAGCTTTGCGGACTCAAAGAACAAAATAGGTTGAAACAGAGAAAGAAAAAAATCGTATACAAATCGATATTTTTTCATGCAAACAATATCGACGAATGAACTAATTTCAATGATTGCGAATAATTGGGAACCAATTTCAAAGTTCTCTCACTCTTTTGATCCATTATTCGTAGCTCATTGATGTAATATCAATGACAAATATTAATGACGTTTCACAGCTGCTGTTGTAAAGTTTGTCTTTGTCACTAAGGTCGATATTTTTATACAAACGTCCGCTTTGGACGCGAGATGTGAAAGATTGAAACATCCTAATGTTCCAATGGCTTGTTCTTGCTTAAGTAAACCAAGTCTCTGTTAGAACTCCTCGTAACAATCGTATATAGACTCGTGGGAACGGGAGTAAATATTCCGGAAGATCCAAAGTAATATTAGATGAGAGAGAGCAAGACAAAGAGAGAGAGAGAGAGAGAGAGAGAGAGAGAGAGAGAGAGAGAGAGAGGGAGAAGTTCTCGTAGCCTCAGGACAGGGACATAATGTACGTATATAGCAAGTAGAACTATTGGTACGGGTCTGCCACACCTTCAACACCGTCATAGCCAACGAGAATGTTCCGCTTTTACCTCGTATAGCATTTACCCGATCCTACTCGATTTGGCTTCCCCGTCTCTGCCTCTCTCTAATGCTATGAGTTACCGAACGGTGGGTTAACTCGGTTACATGTGTGCTTTAAGTTAATGGAGGGATCAACGGTGCGATCGAGTTATGGCTAGTTGCCGTCGTTCTATGCATATACCCAATCTATATCCCAAGAACGGAGAGAGCCTGGATTAGACCGTTGCGTCAAATCGTACTCTCAAAAGCTACCTGCTTCCACTCATCAACTAAACTCCAACGTACTGCTTTAATAACAAAGATAATTCATTTTTACTCATTTACCTAAACGTTGTGGAAGCATCAATATGAAACTTCTGCAAAAACATCAATTCGAGGAATAAGGGCATAAACGTCACTTCTGTTAATTATTTTTTTATTCACTTTATCATGGTTTTAAATCGTTGTATTCCCTGTTAATATTTATCCTTATAAACATCTCGTTTTCCTGAACTTGTGACGTTGGCCGAACAACAGAACAAACCTAAGAGGTGCTGTACTACTTCGAGGGGTTTATGATTTTCAAACAAAGCTATCATAACGGCCGAACGCCCAAAGGGGAATACAGCCTGAGGTATAAGAGATAGAGAATGAGATAAAACGGAGGGTGAATTGTTGGAGCTAAACGGCAAATCTGATACGACGAGATTTGCTGAGTTGCACTAAAGCAAAGTCTTCGAAATCGAGTAACTATAATGAAATTGATCAAGATGCGTCTGTTCACGTTGGTTAACCAAGCAGCATTGCTCTAGATCTTCTTGTGTTTACAGTACTCCAAGTTTTCCGTACACTTCAACAACCAAAGTGGTTCTGACCACTCATGAGTTAAGTTGTAAGATAGGACAAGATGGAGTAATAATAATCCATAGAAAATTAGAACAACAGATGAAAATGAACTTTCTCGATAATTACAGTATTCTGTAGTACAAATTCATCGAAATAATAAACGAGTGCCATCATTCCAATAGATTATTTCTGTCATCGTGTACATTAGATCTCCCTCTTTGTTGTCATTATTATGCCACCATTTTATCACCCAAAGAGTAATCGTTTATGCTTTGAATCAGCCGTTATATATAAGACCATATTTGTATGGAAGTAAATGAGAGGATATAGGAAATATAGAGAAGAAATATGTATGGAAGTGCCTTTGTTCATCTCGGGTATGGAACGATCACTCCACAGCGAAAGCTCGGTGTCTTCCACAGAAGCTTAATATCGCACCCCGTCACTGTGATCATTTTCATGCGGTGATGTGCTTTTGAGCTGAGAACGCCAGAAACACTTGCGAAGTGGAAGACATGCCTTGGGATAGATATTTAAGTAGCTTAAGCCTCGGAGAAGCTTTGTTAAATGGCTGCTGTGTTATATACAGAGCGTTTGTTATGGTTTTCCTCGTCGTTTTCTCATTTTTTGATTCTCTTTCTCTAGTTTATTTCTCGACACACGCCTCAATAAGCGGTTATAGCTTGTTGCGTTGTTTTATCAAAACTTTGGGGCTCATTGTTTCTTCAAGGGTTATTAATAATGCATAATAATTACGTATACGAGCACAAGGATTCGATAGAAAGCTCGCAACATCGTTCTCTCACGTACAAGTATACTCTTTTCATCGGATGAGAAAACGACGCCTGTCTCATGGTTGAATGAGCTAATAACAACCTTGTTCTATCGACTGTATTAATGAATTTTCCAACCACTTCTATATCTTTATGTTTTATACATTGCTACACGACTCGATGCTCATAACTTTTAGTCCAAACAATAAAACGCACAAACGCCCCGACCCGTTTCGTGCGCTAATTTTGCCAAATTTTATTCAATACGAACTTTCTTTGAAGATGATAGTCACGTAAGATCGTCAGCTCCCCATTTTATCCTTCAGTGAATACGTTTCAACGAAGTCTGGGGTTAAGTTCTAAGTGGAAGGACTTTTTGACAGTCCACCCCTTACTCTCGTCTTTACGCTTCTTCGATCTCTTGCTGCGAACTTTTTTTTTCATCAGTCCTATGGGATTTCACGAATCTTGTATAAACATCACAGTGGAATTTCCACGGAAGAAAATAAACTCAACCTCCCCGACACGAGGCAATATGCCCGCCAAACATTCGCGGCATCACCGTTTTTAGAGATCGAAATACGAGCACTGGAAAGAGCATACGCCACAGATTCATTGGTGCATTTCACCCTTCGAGCGCTATTAAATGTAAAAGGAAAGCCGCAGGCCACGAAAGTCTCCGTACCGTTCGCCGCCTCCAACTCTCTCTCTCTCTCTCTCTCTCTCTCTCTCTCCTTATTCAAAAGCTCTCTCTTAAACGCGACAGCCCGAATTTCATCGCCTTCACGTACCAATACGACTTTCCTCTATCCATTTCATCCTCGGATTTCTCCCGAGAGAAGCCCAAATGGAAAGAATTCATTTGAGTCAATACACCTTCTGAGAGAAAGAGAGCGAGAAAGGAAAGAGAGAAACGGCCAGAGATTTACTCTAGCCCGAAGCGTCGACCCAAAGAGACCTCACCCTCGAGTTGATTGACTTTAATTTGCAAATATTGCCAACTAAACGGCGAAACACTCTTTAACGTCGATGCGCCATCACCAGCCACCGATAAATTAATTCATTTTATTATCCCAACGTACTAAACACGAACATAGACCTTTCTAGATCTACTTCAAACATCGACAAGTTTTCTACAGCAGTACAGTTCTCCAAAGATTTTTTATTTTTACATTTTGTCAAATCGATTTCAACGTCACGATGAAAATATTACAAGAAATCTTGATAATTCTGCAGTTTTTGCATCATTCTCGCAGTTTTTTGGAAATGGATATAAGCGATGAAAACTTAATGAAACAAAACTTGGTAAAAAAAAAAGCTTCAGAACCTCTTCCTTTTACGTTTTTTATTTTTGAGTAAACTAAATATTTTGGGCATACTTTTCGAAAGTGTGGTCCAAATTCCTATCAAACTTGCATGATCTTAATTTCTAAATTCCACACGTCAAACCGCTGTGACGTTTGAAAACTTTTTAAAATCTGCCTCCACCTCCATAGCCACGTGCTACGTGACCTCAAGGTTTAATATAGCGAAGTAGTTCTTACAAGTCCTTGAAAATAAACTTATTATAACTAGTGAATAAAAATAATCACGAAAATTACCCACAAAAACGTCAAAAGTTTTCAAATTCAAACGAACTAGGACTACGAAACCGTGCTTTTGTGATGCAGTCGTATTGAATGGAACATAAAAAGACAAAAAAACCCTGACTAACCAAGTTGAAAGGTCGAAATGATCGACCTGAATGGAACTGACGTGACCCATATGCAAACAACTTAATAAGTTAAAAATAAATTAAATCTATTGTCACCCATAAAATGAATATTACAAGAGCCTTTGTGGGTTTGACATGAATTTGGCTTCTGATTCTACACGCACCTGGCCTACATCAACAGCAGCCACGAGCTAAAGCTCGGCTCGACAACTGTCGCAGTATTGATGAAACGTTTTTCGATGTCATTTTGCGAAAATTCAAAAACTGATAAAAAAAAGAAGAGCATATAGAAAAAACGGGTAACACAGTGGGGGGTTTTTTTTTCTTTTTTTGGAGCAGGGAAAATTGAGGGCAGAGATAAAAAATGCACCCTCCCGTCAAAGTGACCGGACATTGATGATACTGACGCACGATCAAAAGCTCGTGGTATTTACTGGCGTTCGACACCGCGCAGTTTCAAAGTGGACGGGTGCAACAGCTCTTGTCACAATCAGCGTGCTCTTTTTTGATTTTTTCAACCAAACGACTATTCATACGTTTGCAGAAAAATATATACATCATGTGGAACTTCTGTACCCATGAATTGTGCCATGGAAGAAAAAAAGGTGGAAAGAAAAATTCGGACAAACGTACAAATGCATGTGCACATATGCATTTGCAATGTGCAGGTATTTGGTTCGTGAATTCCGTAGAATTCTATACATTGTGTAGAAGTGATGGAGAATTCATGAATTTGTAACGAGAACGATATTTCGAGTATGAACTCGTGGTCTTATTGGAAGGGTCTCGATCATGAGATTCCCCCAAAATGCTAGGAAAGGGCGTGTACTTCGAGAGCGTTAATCGAGCTCACTATTTAAGAAAATATCTCCTTGGCTCTTTCTCTTTCGTTCCGGGGCTGTCGTATGTGCCACATATCATAGAGGAAAATTCAATCAACTGTCAACCGATCATCCCAGAATCATCGTCATTCGTCTAACGGAGCAAAGGACGGGCATCGAGACGCACTAGGCCCTGGAACAGGAGAAAGAGCCAACGAGGGGAAAAAGGCATTAAAGATAAGCCAATCATTCATCAATTATTTATTATAATAACGAAACAATTATTTATAGACGTAAATTTAATAAAAAAAAAGAATTTCATGGCCATGCTAAATGTTAATTAATATAAATGGTTATAAACTTCATCTCTTCGTGAGAACCCTTTTTATCAAATAATTATAACGTGAGATTGTAAAAATCTTGAAATATGAAATATATGTGAAATTGTTTCAAATTAATAAACGTACACGCTGGTATGTAATTCACTAAAATAGGCTTAAAGCAACTTGGTTGAGTATTTTGGGTGCTGGCTGGTTTATTAATTAAAAGTGGACAAGCCACTCGAGCAAGCAAGAGTCGAAACCGAGCGAGTGAAAGAGAACTAGAGAGAGAAAAAGAGACAGTGAGAGCGAGAGAGAGAGAGAGAGAGAGAGAGAGAGCATTAAAGATTTGCATCGATTATGACGTTGACGCAAATTAAAGTACCGACTTATCCACGGAATTGCATTAAAATGTAAATTCGTATCAAATCTCCGGGAATATGAGAGGGTAGAAAGGGAGGAGCGGGGGTCAGTACGAGAAGCGGTAGTTGCGTTCGATGCAAGCCAATCTGGGTAGAGTCTGATGCTCATCTCCAACTACCACCTCTGGAGACTCGGTGTGACTATATGTATACAAATGTTGTATACTCTATATCTGCACGTAGTACTGAAGGTATATAGACAATATATATATATGAATATATATGTAGATAAGCTCAGGTCAAATCGTTTTTCCAGGAAATTATTTTACCTTTTTTTTTCACCTCCTCGAGAATTCTGCGTCATCCGATTAACGAAATATCTGGAGTGAAAAAAAAACACTACGTTCCGTCGCTGATCCTTTCTATAAGTATATAAGCTTCCGTCGTGGATGCTTTTTCTCGAGATAAATCCAGCTGCCTCGTTTCGCATACGTCAACGGAAAATTCATCCAGAGCCGTACGAGGCAAAATCTCGAATCGTTTTAGCAGCTCAATATTTCTTCCTCTCTCGCGCTCTCCTTTCCCTTCTCGATAAATTTGTCTTCACGATAATTTTGTATAATCCGAAGTTGGATACTTGGAGATTCGTATATCCCGGTTGAGTCATCGTGAAATCCTGGTAATCAGAACCGAACGAGTCTCGCGGAATCGTGTGCACATACGCGAGTTACGAAAAGGATCGAGCGATTGCTAGGGATCGGTTAAATACAGAAAGTCACAGAGATGGAATATATAATCCTTCTGTCATAGAAACTTGAACACAAGTAGAAAGGGGAGGATATACGAGTCGTGAAAGCAAAAGACTGAATGGAGAATCCGTAGAGGCTTCATCTACTGCTAGGCGATGAAAACAGAAAGCACAAATCCTACAACATTTTCCTCCACGTGTTTATACATATATATATATAAACATACACACATATTAGTGCATAAATACCGACTGATGCGATAGATATAGGCTTGGTAAGTACTCAAACTGTTGGGCTGGAACTGAAACGCTTCTGGTGTGACTATAGATGATGGTTGAGCATAGCCATGTATACGACAAGGGAGAATCATCAACCTAACGATATACAGATATTCGTGCATCCGTTCAAGCACATCTATGTCTATATTCAAAGACTTTCTATGCCAGAGGATGAGAGTTAGACTTCATATTCCTCGACTTTAGATACTGCGAGATATCATAGTCCGACAATCCTTCCAGCGTTCGTAAGAGCGAGCGAGAATGAGAGTCCAACAACGCGCTTGCTCTCACGGGTTTTATACGATATACCACTGTCGCGATTCCATATCTACCGGCGTACATAGCGCGAGGGAAAAGCCACCAGGAGTTTCACCCGCGCGAGCTCCCAATACATACAGGGTGACTCGCCACAGATCTTCGTCCTCGGACCCAAAACTCCACTAGCATTTCGTTATCAGTCGTTAACAAGAGAATTTATAAATCATTGAAGCTGACAACCGAGTTGTAGTTTCGTTTTCGCACATGCCATCGAAATAGCCATAAATGAGAAAAATTGCGATACATTTTCTACGGATCAGCGAATATTCTGGTTTAAGAAAACCTAAGAATCAGCTGGTCCAGAGGTTGAACCCATTTGACTTTTGACCACGTGGGCAGTGGGGTTCAAAGAATTCCTTGCGAAGGAGGCTTACAGTCTTTTTTTTAACTCGATTATAACGTCATTTGAAAAGGATACTGATAAATTTTTAATAGAAAGACACAAAGAGTTCCGGAAGATCGATGTTAAGAGTTTTTAATGTTTCTTTGACTCTCTTATTTTATACAAAAGACAATTTTACGTGAAACTGTTGGATTGTTATTGTCAGCAGTATCGTTATGGGTATTATTGGTCGCGATTGTTATTGGGTGCATGAGATTTCGTAAATTGACCACCCGCGGTGGAACACCCGGTGAATGTTTATACAGAAACACACGCAGATATGAAGTGAGAGTCAGGAGTAGAGCTAAATATAGCTACGAAATCCCAAGCGTACGGTATGCAGCACATCGAGGATAGCACACACTGTCAAGCTCCCCTCTCTCTCTCTCTCGCGCTCTCATCATCACCATACTAACCAAACTCTTGTTCCACATTATAACTGTATCCCCATTTGCCAAGTGTCGCATTATCTAGCTACGTTTCCGACCTCATTCCTGGTTATTCTTCCGGTTTAATTTCGGCGACGAATCGCGTCGAGTTAAGCCGACGAAGAATTCCTCGGATAATCAAATGTCTTCGGAACCTTCGTGTATGCTCGAAAACACGACGATCCTTGTAGCGGCAGTTTTGCTAACGGAAATAGTCCGATGAGCAGTCTTAATATTCGTTACACCAGCTTTTCGTCCGCGCATTTCTGTTACTTTATTCTTTAGGTCTCGCCCAATGTTCTTGGGCTCGAGCCCAATTAGTCCGAAGATCCTGATACGTGAGAACACAATCTACTAATTGATCCTCTTATCGTTCAACCGAATTATTTTCCTCCGTAAGATAACGAATTCTCTCGATGAAGCCATCAAGAGAAAGGTTAAAAAATTGCTTCATCGAGTACATCTTTGGCTCCTCTCGACGAAGAAAGAGGCTTTCAAAGTTACGAAAGCCAGCTGCGCGCTCGCGTATACACACCAGCTTGATCCATAAAAGTGCTATCGCTCTCGGGCGACCGAGAGAACGATCGGCAATTCCAAAAGCAAATTTCAGTTCCACAGAGACCAAGCGAAAAAGAGAAAGAAAAAACGAAGTGAGAGAGAGAGACAGAGAAAGATGAATGAATGAATAAAAAAAAGTTGAAAAAATGGTACTCTGGCACGTACACTCGCAGCGTCAGCGACGAACGCGTACCGTCACATTCGGAAGCCTATATATACAACAAAAAAGGCAGCCAGCCGGTTTTTTTCTCTTTTTTACCATCAGAAAGAGAGGCTTCTCTTCTACCTGTGTGTATTGGGTCGGTGCGGACGCGCGAACTCTAAGCCCTCTCTGTATTCCTCTCTCGCAATGTCGAGTTTGATAAAAAAAATAACACAAGACAAAAAAAAGCAGCCACCCCAAAGTGGCATACCGCTTGCCGTCCCTCGTTCCACACTGTTTTTGCTCTGCTGTTTCATGCCCCCGGCTGCCCCAGCATCGCAATCGCACCCTCTCTATGCGTCACCGACAAAGTAAGTTATTCGTTTTATTTTTTTTTATTTTTTTTTCTTCTTTTTCCCGAACCGCTCGGCCTGCCGTAAAATATTGTCAGTGATTGATCCACAGCATCTATGGACCAGCCCGCTATGCGTCAAACAGGTTCGTTCCTTTTCGCTCGTGCCTCAATCCGTTTCATAATTATGCAAATTTCATCGATACCCCTGCCTACAGGTATATTGTTTTGTATCATCCACATAATATCATTTTTGTACATCCGTTCGTACAACTTATTGATACGTTATCCACTCATTTCAATGATACTCATGTGGAATAAAATTCGATCTTTCTACCACATTTAACGGCAGGTGCACCGTGTTAATTATTATATTAAATGTCCGTTTATTCAAATTATTAAAGTTTGAAGCTTCAGGAATCACTGAAATAAAAAAATAAAAACATGAGGGGGTTGATCCAGGATCATGATTTATTCAGTATCTCCGTTTTACAACAACAAAAATTATCATTTTTAGTTGAATTCTCTTAAACCTTTATCTTTAATTCCCGCTCTGTATACTCGACCCCGGTTTCGGGATTGCAAAGAGCTTTGACGAGTGCTGATGACCCTCCATTTTCCAGAAGATGCGAACAGAACGTATTTACTATTGTCTCAGCCGTCTCAGCCAAGGTCAGCCGAATTCGGATCAATCGGAACTTAGTCCGAATGATTCGAATTCGAAAAAAAGAGGCAATTCCCAGGTTCAAAAGTACCTTTAAAAAAAGAAATTTCCTTTCATCAGCAAAGTTTACTCTCCACTTAATGCACTTAAATGACACCGTAACTCACGTTCTGTTGTTTTAAGGTTTAAACTAATTGCCACTCTCACTTTTCCACTTACTTGTCTAGTGGATCATAACCTCGCTTATGAGCTTGTGCTGAAATAACAATGTCAAATTTTAACTCGTGCATTCGCTCCATTTTGACCTTGGAGAAGATTAAAGTGTTCGGTCATATCGTTAGCAGTTTGCATATCGTTATCTGTCAAAATGAAGAAAAATAATTTCAAGAACTATTGATTTTTGTTTAAACTACTAGACAAAATTGTACCCGAATCTAAACAAAACCTGTTGTCATTTGTCGCAGAGCTGCTCGGACGCATGGGACACTGTGTTTACTATTTTGATTTAAAAAATATATGAATATACTTTTTGAAGAATTTGTTATCGAGTGAGATTACTTTTTCACATGTTCTCTTGGGATTTTAAAACTAAAAGCAGGCGCGTTTTATCTGCAATTTGGGGAGCAGGTTCGTTTTATTGTCATAATCTGATTTTGTTGTTTATCTTTTTTGTAAATTGTTCTTGAAATCTTCAGTCCTTATTGTAATTTTTTATTTATGTTTTCTACTTCTTCTATGCCCTTATGTTTCTCGTTATTTATATTTCTCATTTATTACATTGGTGTTGGGATCGTGAAGTGATTTTACTGTTATTTGCCTCGTGGTTTACCCAGGCACAGAAAGAAAATCACGTCGTGCTCTTCCCATCGTCTCCTCGGAATCGTTAATTTTTTTCAAGAAGTCACATTACGCTTATCTGCTTCGAGGCAAAGTTCAGGCTCATCACGATCGCTTTCCATAAGCTATAACTTTTTATTAAATCTGCCCGCCGCTTGTTATTTTTGCTTCCATTTTATGTCAAACCGCAACTTTGTGTTTATATGCTCCTTGTACGCTATTTTATTTATTGTTAGTAGTTCAAGTATGTTTTTTTTAATTAATTCTTCATTTTTATTCCATGCAGTTTTTTTCTCGTTTCTTCTGTTCCTGTTTTTTTCCTTTCGGTACCGTATTGTGTGAATCTGTTTTACTGTTTACTCGGTTTCAAGATACTCTGCTTCTACGTGAACCATTCTCGGCATGCCCCACAACTTGCTGGGGCAATAAAATTTGTTTATCAATCAATCAATCGATCTCTTTTTCTCTCTCACTTTTTATATCTCGATCTATCATTTATCTATTTCGTTCACATTAGCCTGAAAAAAGTAGATATCGTGCTCATCTGATTCATCGACCATAGACCGACTGGGGTAGTCATAATTCTCATCGACCGCAGTGAGGTTGTTTTTTCCAGTTTCCATTCACTGTAGCGGAATAAATGTTCTGAATAGACGAGTACGGAATGAATATTGCAAAGAATTTGAGTTCTGTCAAAGGTCAAAGAAAAATGTGTTTACACAAAAAAAAAAAGAAAAAAAAAGACTATAGTTGAAGAAAGTGAGTAGGAAAATCGGAAAATTTCCATGTCCTAGAAATATGTACCATCCATCTTCGTTGAGTTGAAATTTTGAGCGGAACAAGATTGAATTGTCAAAACTATTCAGGATTATTTTGACAATATGTTCATTCCTCTTGTTATCATTATTCCTACGAACCCTTTTTGCCAACGAGAACGTTTTCCACAGAAAATTCGTAATGTTGGCCTCGTCCGAGGCTGCAGAATTATAGAATTTTGCCAAAGTCACACACCAATTGTGCTCGAGGGAAAAATCACATTGGAAAAATGAAGCAAATCAAACGAATTTTCTCCAAAATTCGGTTTCTAAAGGTTATAAAAAAAATGTAATATTTTTTGAATAATAAATCCTTCGCTCTCGGCTTTGAGAGAGAGATGACTCGTAACCAGTAGAATTCTGAGCAGCATATATACGTGGCTTAGTGGAAACAAAAGCTGTCCAACTGTTTTCTCGTAATCTCCGTATTCGAGGTAATATATACGTATTTACAGTGGCATTGCTACGGCAATGTTCTCCGTCGTCCTTCCCATCGTTCGGTTGTTCCAAGAGATGGTAGCGACCGCTGCCAACTGTTAAATTACGTGGAACAATAATTGACTGGATTAAATTAAGCAGCTCCCGCCGGAGGGCTCGCCGTTAAGCTCCTCTTATTCGGACGACAGTGCCGAAGAGAATGGCGAGAGAAACGATAGCCGGGCACATTCGAACAAAGACAGTAGAATTTCTCGATGTATGTTTGTGTATCGTGTGCGGATTGGAACGAGGGAACGCGCAACCACCGACAAGACGACAACGACGACGACGACGACGACGACGACGACGAGATGGAGAAGCATCCAATGGCAATATGAACCTGGAATTTGGATGGCTAGGGTTACAAGCCAATTTCCGTAACGTTCAAAGTCGTAGACGACCATAGCTGTACAGAGTTGGAAAGCGAGAGCAATGCTACCTATTCTATAATACAGTTTACTGAAGCTCTACTGTAAACTCGACGTAGCTAATAAATAGGATTTTACCTAAACTTGACTATCGTTTCGATACATACCACCTTTTTACATATATCTCCATTTTTCCCTTCCCTGTTTCATCATTTTCCCTTTCGTGGCCTTTTTCTCCAATTATATACGAGCGCTGAAACCTTTGCAACGTTCTTAACACAAATCAGCTCTAACGGTTCATTAGTGACTAATTGCAAAATGAGAGTAGAAACATATTAATGCAGCAATGAAACAGCAGCCGCCTTATTCGTCAGCTACAGGAATCTGAAAAGAACCGCTTCCTCACGAATGTCTCGTAATGAATATATATAGAGCCAAAGCTGCTTATTTTAAACAAAGAGTCGTCAGTCAAAAGCGTCCTCATGCTGAAGAGTTTACGCGCTTCGCGCTCGTAAAAACGATCCTCCCTCGACTTCACATTGCTTCGCATTCTTCCCTATAAATCCCTTTCACCTTTCAACCTCCACGATATTATACTGTGTGGCTCTCTCTCTCTCTCTCTCTCTCTCTCTCTCTCTCTCTCTCTCTCTCTTACGTTCTCGGCTGTCAAAGGGCCTGTTCTTCT
Organism: Campoletis sonorensis; assembly: GCA_013761285.1. NCBI lineage: Eukaryota > Metazoa > Arthropoda > Insecta > Hymenoptera > Ichneumonidae > Campoletis > Campoletis sonorensis. The sequence goes on from JACEOJ010000197.1 coordinate 315,851, forward strand.
TTAGAAACTATCAACATTAGAGTCAAGACTCGTCGAGTCATAACCCAGTGAACATACTTGAAATGATATATTTTTTTATATACGTTTTGTATACGTTACCAAAAATATATCAGATAAACATGAACAAAAAAAAACATTACATATCCCAGAGCTTCAAGCTTTACGTAGTCAGGCAATCCTCCGCATGCACCTTCGTCTCCGTGATAAATATGACACAAAAAATTACCAACATCCCACATTGCTACGTACCATTACGTAAAAATTTCATCACACAAGTACGAGAGACTTATACCCAATGAAAAATGGTTAAAAGTCTTCAGACCATTAAAGTTTTATCCATTATTGCATTATAATAACCACAAATTCCATTTTATAACGAATGATTCGTAATAATAATTCGTATTATTCAATACGTTACATAATTATTAAGCGTAGCTTATCAATTATTGTGATTTAATAAAACGATGTCAAATTTGAGAACAAATATAGTCTGATCGATGGAGCTTGGGGTACCAATGTTATTTATGTGTCAGATCGATTACATCAATTTTTCGTAGCTCTTCTGACTCCCCTTGTCGCCAAAAATTTCATTACAATAAGTGATTCGGAATATAAATTTATAAAACGTTCGTTCAACTTTGTTTCACATCAATATTTTATAATTGAATGTGTATTTAAAACTATTGTCGATGAATTCGACAAATTTCAATAAATTTTTCAATGTAGTAAGTTCTCTAGTCAGCATTATTGGACGCTCGGGATCCTCACCCTTCCTTTGTTCGCGTGTTGAGCGCAGCATTATCGGGTTGTATTATTACGTAATCTTCGGATATCTGCGCTTACACAACAACGGGAAGGACGTGTTTACAGCATCAAAAGTACGTTCAACTCAGCAGAGTTAAAGTTATGTAATGCTGGTGTATTTCTACCGAACAGGTTGTCCTACGTTAATTTGATAAACATTGTTTCATGGGTTCTTATCACGATGAAATCTCCCCAAATGCGATATAAAAACCCACCACTCAACGCTTTCGACTATATTTAGATTTCACCTGTTCTCGCGCACGAAATGTCTAATTTCCTTCATTTTTCTACAGTAGATTATTCACTCCCACTCACGACATTTATGTCTACTAGCATTTGAGTGAATTTGGTCAAAACACGAAAATTTCCTACTTCAGGTCCAGTATTTGGGGATTTTTTGTGAATTTAACAAATATTATTATTACAAGAATTCGTAACATCTGTCACAAACGAAAGTTTGTAGATGGAAAAAAGAAATACATTTTATAAAAGCAGCACATTCCAGTTTTATAGGGTTCCAAGCGGATTGTACAGTTATGAATAACCAAAAGTTTTGTCATCGTTGATCGAAAATATTGTGCAAAGTGTAACTTTTCACTTGTCCGCACTGTCACTACTCCATTATTTGTAACTCTCGTTCGTCGTTGCTTGGAGGAGAAAAAAATAAAAAATAAAAAAGAGCCGTGGTCCACAGATGTACATGAAATACGTACATAACACATATGTACTTAAAAAGATGGAGTTGAAGAGACGTTTGCAGCGGTCGTTTCTCTTTCCAGACGTTGTTCCGTTCGCCTCGTCTGCTTTTTCCAGTGACGGCGTTATCCGACGAAGCATGCCTCGCTAACACTTCTCTTTCATCTCCCGCGAGGTTTCATGAAAGAAACTTAGCCACGTGTAGCGAGAGAAAATATACAGTCGGTGTGTCCAAGTTACGGAGGCGCAACGTTGTAGCAATTGAAAAGACAGTTGGAGCAGAGATTGCAGTGAACCAATGGGTCTAAGCATGATGCGCACTGACGCTACGATCGAGAAGTTTTGCTACAGAAAAAAAAATGAGTATCAAGGCATCGAGGTAGAATCGTTATCCTGCAGCGCAGAAACAGGTGGAACATTTATACTCGTCTTTTCTTGATGTACGGAAAAATCTCGAGTATGATGAGTGACGATAATTGCAAAGACATCCATCACACGTCAATGTCGCCTACTCTGCGAAGAAATAGTTTGGCTAATTTGAATTTTGCTCTATTAAAAGTCTTTTGGAGATAAAAAATGAATGATGTGACGGAAATATACATAAAATCGTCGTTTTTGAGATTTTGCCCAATTTCTAAACGACTATTCTTGCGTGACATTTATATCGATCCTAAATTTCTTGACAACTTTACCTTCTTACATATGGACTCAAAATGATGTCTATTCATTTTTCAATCTGCATAAAAAGCGATGCAGTCGACGCGAGGGCAGAACAAAACGAACAAAGTAACTGAGATATCTACAGATATTGTCAAAGAAGAGAAAAGCCACACGCGAACTCAAACAGACGACACACAAGGTCCAGTATAAATGGTCTTAGTTTACGCGCATGTTTTCGTTCACCCGCTGCTATTCCCACCGTTTCCTATGTATCGCCTACAATCGTTTCTTGTCCCTCTCCGTGTGTGTGTGTGTGTTCGAATAATGAACGCAATTCCGGTGACCCACATAGACGCCACCTGCTACATCATTACAGTGAAGAAAAAAAAACAATCCTCGTCCACGAGCCAGTCACCCTGCCCGTGAGAATATCTCGGTCATCGTCACGATGCGGTTTAGATCTAGATTTTTATTTATACACACACGCGTGAGTTGTACAGTCGATGAATAGATAAACGGAAGTGAAGAAGAGATCATATTTGATGAGAAAGATTTCCAGGATTCATCGAAAGCCACTTCCTCAAAGTCGTTTCGTCTAATTTTTAGAATATCCTGATCGTATAAACTCTTCAGCTATTCGTCAGTAAACAAGGATTACTGGAAAATTACAGTGGGATTGTTAATATGAATTTCGTATGATCTCATTTGCGATCAGCCCTGACTAGGGCGATAATGACTTGCACTTGTCACTTTTACGTTATCACTCATCACGCTGATTACATTAGTTGATTTGCATTGCATGCAACAATCGGTCGAGTATCACGATCACGAAGTAAATTCTTAGTGTCTTTTGAGCTTTGCATCTTTGTCATTCTTTTGAACGGTCCTGATATGGTTCGCGCCCGGATAGAGAGGTACACCATCGAAAATCAATCATGAACAAAACAGGGTGGACGAAGAGAGAAATGAAACCGAAGGATATAGCCTCGGGTATGAGCCTTGCTTTGCACACTGAAGGTAGCGGTTTTGAGAGTCGAGAACGGGTGCACCAGGCACTGCTTGGTTTGTAGCCCCGCGGGCACTCGTCGGCCTCTCATCTATGAAAGAGGAAACAGAGAAGGAGAGAGAGAGAGAGAGGGAGAGAGGGAGATAGGAAAAGAGAATGAGAGAGGGAAGGAGAGGCGAATGAGATCCAGGAAAATGCGATATTTGCGAGATAAGCCGAGATTGCTTGATGTCACTGCGCGCTACCTACGTTCCCGAAGAAACGACAAGGAAGAAAGAGAATTCCATGAGCGAAAGCCTAGGTGGGAGGGAGGCCAAAAAGAAAACTCAACTCGTTGAGAGCTCGGCTCCTCCTCGACAACGTCTTCGTTGACGTGTACCCAGCTTATATCCGACTCGGAGATCAGCGAGTGGTTGGAAAGAAGATCCGGTTGAAAGGATCAAGACATCTTGCACGAGAGCGCGCGGGCTAAGTCTCTGATGTGAATCTTCGGATTAACGATCATCGAAAAAATCATACCGCGGAACTCTATTTTTCATCTAAATACGATTGATAAATATTCTTACGTACAAATATTCAACATAGTTGCCTTAATCCTCTTTTGCCTGAATAAAAATACCATTGCTATGGATTCACAGAGAAAAAAATTTCGTTTAACGTACAAAATTCATTTTTTTCGACAGAAATATCGGCAATTTGACTACTTCTTTGTTGAATCAAATGATGTAGATCCGCGATTCAACATAAAAATGAATTTTGTTCGTTCAACACGAAATATTTTTCTCAGTGTTCGGAGCTATTACGAAAATCGAGAAAAATCAAGCTCCACGAGATATTGTGGTTGAAATATTTTAAGACTCCGCATGTGTTCTCGTTAAACTCTTCATTTCTCAGTAAGCATATTACACCCATTTCTTTCCTCGTACTCTCTGCCATCTCGAGGTGGCCCATTAATTTCATTTTCTGACTGCTACTGCACCTAGTTCACCAGAGAGTACAGTGCAGGATTATAGTACACATTCGGCTTGTCTCCTTTATCGTCGTCAAGTGTGCACGCAAGCGTGTAAGCTTTTGTGAGTGTTTGTTCAGGCCAAAATTGGCCCACTTGAGCTCTGCTGCAGTTATGAGCAAGTATATGTCCAAAAACTTTATAAATGCTTTCATGTACATACATATAAAAAAAAAACGCATACGTGTGCGCCGTTTCGTTGTGATACTAGTGCGAGTGTAGTTATTTACTGATCAATCGATCGAAATCTCCAGCGTCTCCTTGTAATTGGTACCAGAGAATTTTTTAAGCTTGACCTCGGTAATGAGCCAAGATTTTTTATTCCATTTGTTCATACTCAACTCTGTTTTCCACTGGAAATTCCGTTAAAGCTCGGATTACCGTTTCATTTGAACATCATACGCTCTCGTTTATTCACTGAATCGAAATATTAGGATTAAAATCCGCAAAAGTGAAGCTAAAGGAGATTTTTTCGTTTTTTTTTTTTTCACTCTTTGAATATTTGCCGTGCGGGAAGTCAGTCGTGGTTATCGGTTGCGTTGGTCCATTGGTTCATCGATCGAACGGATTGCGGCTATAAAGCATGGACTCGCTTCATTAATTTTTTTTTTCCTTTTTCACATAGATTTGACCGTTGGTTGCTGGTTTCATTGGGTGTTTTATGGCCAAAGTATACGATTAGTTATCCGTGCGTGTTCATCCGATCGTTTTGCATAATCGCAGAACCTTTCCATCTCTGATGCAATCAAGAAGATTGAACGAATTCTTCAACTCCTTAAAAATCATGAAGATAAAAAGTTAATTTTATCTTTCACACCTTTTTTTTTGGCCTTTCTTGAGTTCGTTAACGAAACAAAAAATATATACGTAGCTCGTTAAAATGAGCAGAAGGGAAGAGGATGAAAAAATAAGCGATAATGCGGTCCGGTGTTGAAAATCTTGCTCCCACCCCCGCACAACGATAAGTCTCTCGAGGGAGACAAGATGGAAGCACGAAAAATCTAGAGGCAAGTTTCATTATAAATTAAAAATAATGAGCTTACCTTGGATACTTGAACACCAATTTTTTAAGCAGTTAACAAAATGTAGGGCTTGATAGAAGGGAAAAGAGCGAGGAAAAGAGTCACGGTGTGTCGGCTTGTTTGGAGAAGGGAACGTAGAAAGAGACCAGATTTAGCCTTCGCAAACTGTCGGTTTTTTTTGTTCTTTCCAGATAGTCCCGCCCCCAGACTGAGCCACTGTTTTGTATCGCGTTGAACTATTATTCGGAAAAAGGTCTCGAGATTACATGGATGCTTGAAACAAGAACGAAAATTATGGATTCGGAATGAGATTATCCGAAATAAGAAAGAAAAAAAAACACAAACGCGAAACGGATGAACCGTAGAGATAACCAGGGAGGCTAAAACGACTTAACCCGACTCCACTATTCAATACAAATGATATTTTTTTGCATCTTTAGGCGTATTTTTGGGTTCAAAGTCACTCTGAATATTGTATCTATCCCTCGGGTCACTGCGAGGAACAAATATTTGCAATCCTTTCCGATTCACCGAACAGAATGCTTGTATATACTGGCACAAAGGGTTCGCAGACCTATATACACTCAAGTATTGAGTATTCCGCTCCAAAATGGCTGTACACTTTTACCAAATTGACTTTTCCAATGGACCTTCTCCAAGATATTTCACCAAATACCATTTGCCTCGTCCTAAATTTATTTATCGAATAAAGAATTCTCAGTACTGGATAAAAACAGGTGCAGAATCGAGCAGTAAATTTGAGAACCATTGCTCTATTGTCAGAATCATTTTGAAAACGTTGATACTCATCTTGAAATATGTTCGCAGATTGTATAGGCAATCACAATCTTCCATTATCTCCAGCTAGACATTTTTTCTATAGAAATTACCACAATTGGATGATAATTCATAGACACGAATAAATAGAATGAATGCGGTGTGATTTAATTTCAATTTTATGATTTTCATCAGCACCAGACTCAACGTTGATTAAAGTTTTTCCTTAGTAGCAAGAAAATTTAGTGTACCGCGGATGGAAGAAGTGGGAAGGAGAATGAAATCGTGCATTGTGACCCAAATTTTAGCTGGTACCAGGCTATACATGAGCCAGAGCTGTTACTCTTCTCTCTGTCTCTCTCTCTCTCTACGGAATCTTTGCTATCCTCCAGCCCCATTGCATCTCGCTGATCGAAGCGCAAGCTCGTTTGTGCCAAGTGTTTTCTCTCTTCCTCCGAGCCCTTAGTTTATTTTACACAAAAGTTCATACAACAACGTCTGCTTATTTTGGATTCCAATGTGGAACACAAATAACACACAGATGTATGTTATATGTAGTTCCTTTTGTTTTTCACAACCCTTCGAAGTCTTCCTCAACTAACTCATTCTCTATTCTCGTTATTTTATTAATCATTGCGTAAGATCACAACTAATTGTTTGCAGGTGAAAATTGAAAGTTGTAGTTATGAAAATTCGTAGGAATCTGTAGTTTGAAAGCTGGGAAAAGCTGACTGAAAGAAAGCTTTGGGGCGGCAGATATAGTTACGTGCAGGTACGAACTACGGAGAAACAGTAGAGCGAGTCAAGCAGCACCGAGACGGTACGGCGGTTGTGGGAGTAAAAGCAAATATGCTGTACAGTCCTATCTCTCTTTGCTACCTCTCTCTCTCTCGCTCTCTCTCTCTCTCTCTCTCTCTCTCCTTCTCTTTCAGAGAGAAAGAGACGAGTTTCGAGGCCGTTAAACTTTTACACTGGATGCAACGCTGGCACAGAGTCTTATCGCCAAAGTGTTTGTACGGTGATCTATCCCGCAGGAAGTTAGTACTCTATACTCTGTACCCTTCCTCCTCCGCGTCTCCTCTTCTTTCACCCTTCGCTCTCTCTCTCTCTCTCTCTCTTTCTTCTCTCTATCTCTCTCTCTCTCTCTCGGTCCCTTCTCGAGCCCTCTATATTTCCGACTGGTATGCGCCATGTACCCGACGCTCGGCCTACATACCAAGAATTATGAGCACGGTGACTCGGTGGTGTGTGTCATGCTGTCGCATACGAAAACCCCGCTGCTTCCTATTTTGTGACACGAGTTGAGGGCTGCTAAAATATAGCTACAGGTACAACTCTCCGAGAGGGAGAATATACTCTCATAAATGTTTCTTACTTTTTGAGCCATCTCTATTACGGACACTTCCGGATGAACACGAAAAAAATATACGGGGCCGGAGAGGAAAGGGAATACAATGAAAAAAATTCATTTCTCCCACCATTTGTACGAAAACACTTTGAACTGACAATGTTTGTACTCTCAATCGTATTTTTATTCCAATGTTTAATCTAATCGAATTACTTCCGGTTGAACAACGTACACACATCGATACAAAAGCAGGTTATTTTTATCGGGATCCCTTTCCATGCCATCTTTCCCCGCTTCTCCTCTTCCCTTGCCTACTCACACATTTTTTTTTCCCCCGTAAAAGCAAGAAGCTTCCAGAGGCTTTACCGTCCAGAGGAGCTACCTTTTCCAAGAGATCTCTAGAGAGTAAGAGCTTGAGAGAGGCACACTCTCGAAATTATTGATTTTCGCTCAGGGCCTTGTGCTGCCTTAGAATCGTAGGATTTCAACATTTTTTCCACTGAAATGTTAGCACAACTTAGTCACGCATCAGGTGGTTAAAAAATATTCCGAATTTTTCGTCCACCAATTGGTGCATTATCTCCTTAATGGAAAATGTCTATAGAAATGTTTTTTTTTTAGAATTGAAGAAAGTTGACTGAACGGAAAAAGATGGGAAGAAGTTTTAAAAATTGCAAGAAAAAAATAATAATTAAGTTGTTGTGAATTCATTATTTACATTTATAAAAAAACTGCTTGTATTTTGCTTTTTCATAAATTCCGAAGGATTATTCGATAACAAAAACAATTAATTGTTTTTTGACATAAACGAATCGTTCAAGATTTACTTTGAAGCTGTCACCAGTTCAATTTTCGTCAGTTTCATTTATCACCACAGGCCAACGAGCCGCAACGTAGCCACTCGAGCTACTTTTCATTATGAGAGTTTTAAAAAAACAACGTGATCAAAGTTTCGTATTGATTTTAGGATTCGAAAAATGGCCAAAATTATACCCGTACATCAGCGATTTTGATAAACGATAAATTCGATCCAGCATTTTCTACGTGACGTAATAAAATGTATCCATTGATGTAAAGTTCGAAAATTCTCTTGTTCTTGTCGGAGTGTTCGTTGCTCGCACGTTTCACCCCTTTAGCGTGATATCCCTTCTAAGCATCGAGGAGAGAGGAAAAGCGAAAAAGCCACGCTGTGCGACCGATAAATCTCGCAATTTTGAAGAAACCGTGGTATGGAGGGAGAAAAGGTAGGGGAACGTGAAAGTTGCTCAAGTTTCGTGTATCTATCTTCGGATATATGCTCTTTCTGCTTTTGCCGCTATAAGCCGAAACTCGTGCTTCGCGAAGCAATATTACTGTACGTGTACGATATAAAATACACGAAGTGAGCTTCCGTCGTGGAGAAAAAAAAAGAAAAAAAAAAGAAAACAAAGCAAAAAGAAAAAGCGAAGGAACCAAATGGGTAGAATCATCGCGAGGGTTTTTTCTCACTCCCTCTTCCGCACGACCTCGCGGTCTTCGAATCCTCTTGCGCACTCTCGCACTCTTGCGGTACAAGTTGTTTGCGGCTTTGCGCCACAATCGATAAACAAGAATATTAGCGATATTAACGTAGGAGCGGGTTGTACGAGCCAGGTGGTGAGAATATTAATGGCGATTCACCTCGCAGTTTTCTCACGCCTCACTCAGATTTTATAAATATCTGTGAAACAGTTTTTTCTGCAAGTTTCTTTATATCTATGTATTTGCTAAAAATATACAGTTCGCGATTAGTTTAGAGCATTTTTCAGAGAGCACGCCGGTAAATTGAACGTATGAAATTGCCATGAGTCGAAAGATTGTAATACTGTCAGAAAGCATACGAAAATAGGACAAATAAAAATAGACTTTATCGTATGAAAAGTGCTTTCGTGTTTAATTAATAATGAAAAAATGGCTGAAAGCTTTTTCGGTATCGGGGTCTATCCATGGAATAAATTTATCTACCGCCCTCTTTCCTCGCCTTGCCCAGCAGCTATGCTCACAATCGTTAAGCTGTAGATCACCACTTGCCACGATGCATTTTTCCGATTGCACTTTTTACAGGTGCCTATTTACCTCAGGCGATGGAGCTTTGGTAATGTTGCACTGTATGGCACACACGTGTGCGGCCCTCTACGTCGAGTTAAGTGAAAAGCCAAACGTGTTTAGGAGCACTCGTGACGAGAGCCAGTGTGGATGCACTCCCGGAGCGAGCCTCGTGCAGGCTTCTATCCCACTCGCCAACATGTTCTATAAGCTGTAAGACCGTCAATCAGTCTACAGGAACTACCAGAGAGTTGGCGTGCTCCAACGACTTACCCGTAACTCACACCCTCGGCTAACTAAACGAAAGATCTCATCGTACAACATGTACCATAAGATTTCATTCCTCTCTCTCTCTCTCTCTCTCTCTCTCTCTCTCTTTCACTTTTCCTCTATTTCTCTCTTAAATACTGTCTCGTCATTTTCAAGAATCTTACTAAAAAACGATCATTTTTGCCGATATGCAAGAACAACTATTGTAATGAGAATCATTGTCACGAAAGATAACGAAGCTCATCATGCAAACTAAATAAAAGTCTATGGCAATAGATTTACGTTTGTGCAGGTAGTTAGCAATCAATTCCTTTCCTTCAAGTGATTCAGTTACAAGAATCACGTACACACCAAATGTTACTAAGGATGGTTTGATAAATCTTTGAAACTATTTTACAATCAATACGATTTTACTGTGACAATTGGGACGGAGTTCGACGGGTCGAAATGTAACGATAACGCGCTTTTTGTCACAATCGCCACTTTAAAATTATGAGAGTTTGACAAGAACTCGAAATGGGCGAGTTGTAAAGACACGCGTTAGACCACTTGCCCAAAATTTCAATCACTTTCTACCATTTTCGTAACTCTCGACACTTGAACGTTTGATGGATTATCTCGAGTGAATTCGTCGACAACAATATTTTGATGTGACGAAGAATAATGTCAGTGACCTCTGAACACGAGCGATTATTTTTATGATGGAAACACAAGTTACTTTTGCTGGAGTCTTCCGTCATTTTAATTTGTTGAATTTATTTGGGCCAAATATCACTCGCGTCCGTTGTAATTATAGTTATCAATATATCGAACGAACTTGAAACAACATTCATGATGAAATATTGTCGAATTTATAAGACGCGAATATTCTGGTTAAATTAAGTCTAAATTGGTCCATCAATAAAAAACCCTGAGCCATTGGATCTGTAACAAAGTTAGGGATTCGGTATCTGTCGTAGGAAATAAATTAACTGTGAAAGGGTAACTAGAAATTATTAGTGAGGGGATGAAACGGAGGGGAATGAAAAGGAGTTGGTAGGAATTTGTGAAAGGTCCAGACGGCAAAGTTGCCAGCAGTAAGAAAACTTTTATGGAGTCGTAGAATAATCTCTCTCGTTGCTGGCTTTTTTTTCTACGTTAGCTGGTGTAAAACAAACAAAAAACATACAACAATAAATTCAAAGTGGTAGGATACTTATCTATCTGTTATGATTATGTTGACCCTACTCCACCGTTTTTTTCTTCTTTCTTCCACTTTCAACATACATAAAATGTTGCCTATGGTCTCTAGCACAAAGGTAGCACATTGATAATGCGCGATATGATTTATTCCAGGGGTGAGAAAGGCTAAAAAGTATACGCGCGGGCTTTTACCCCGAGTCTCGCTTAAAGGACGACGAAACAAACGGTAACGTTAGCCCCTATCCTCCTTCGCTCCTCTTAAATAACGCTTGGCCCGCTCTACAATAAGTGGGAAACGTGCTAAACTGACCGCGTTCGTCATTAAAATTAATGGGTATTGGATACCTCGGTATATATGACGAGATAGAGTGAATGGTAAGAGAAGAGGGAGGGAGGAAAGTTCATGTCATATCGTACGAGGCCTCTGGTACGACGAACGAGCTGGGTGAGAGCTCGGGTGCTAGCAAAGTACTTGAACCGAAAGATGGCGAACGTTATATACACTCCAACTAGCTCCTACTCTCTTTCTTTCCTTCTTTCTTTTTCTCCTTATATCCCCTTATACACTTTTTTCTGTTCTGGCTTTACGAGTGCCCCCGTCCCTGGACGCGTTTTCCTGGCCTTTCCTTTTTAATAACATTTCTCTCCCAATTCGTCCTTTCTTTCTCTTCCACAACCCTGCTTCCTATTCTTCTTCTTCACTTATCCGTCATATTGTCGTATTATGACTATGCTCTCTCGTTGACTCGATTGGAAAAATGAAAGCACAATCCGTCGAGTAAGGGAAAAGGGCACTCAAGATAGTTTCATCAGTTAAACAATTTTTAGTCTCTCGCAGCATACCTGGATTCGGTACTTACGTACGTATATTGCCATTTGAATTTTTTATTTCTCATTGCTCAAATAAGAAAGTTTGTCGTGAATCAAACCAATGATAAAAAGTTATTCGAACCGCATGTTTTTTTTTTTTCATCGTTGATCCTCCGCTCCATTGAATTAAAAAAGTTTCATCCAATTGGAGAATTTCTTTTAGTCAGATGATTTTTTTTTCGAATTTTGCGATTTTATAATAATTCGGAGCTTCTATTTTACATTTATGAAGGAAAGTACGGACTTTTATTATTTAATCTTATGCTACTTGAGTGTCTTCAAATGACATTTAGGTGAGTTTTTCTTGCAACTCGTATATCAACACATTTATGACCTGATCAGGCTACTCGACTGGGTCGTGATGGAGCTGCCGCCACGTCAGGCGACCATAACGACGTTTCCCATCAAAATTTGCCTGAACCCCCACAAATTTATTCTATCGACAGCAGATAGAAATCATGAAAAAAAAAATCAATTTCTCAATTAAGTGAGGGACTTGAGAAAAAGCTTCGTTAAGTAAGGGACATTAAAATTTTTGTTGAAGAGAAGTTCGATATTATGCAACATCACGTATAAATTTTTGTACGAGTTCCATGAAACAATGATATTTTAAAGGCTTGACACTTGCTTTTGAAATGAGACATTTTTTTCAAGAGTAACTTTATATGTTCCTCAATACTACATCCGCGCTTCAAAACATTTTGAAAGATGAATCTTTAATTAGTGACGATATAACTATGGCAAATTCTCGGCCATGCGGGCTTATGCATATTGCAACTTGTTCTCGTTTCGATCGCCCCCGTTCCCGCGCTTGCTATACGTTACTGCCTTATCCCCAAGTGTATCAAATTTGCCGTGGGTAAAAGAAAACTGCAGGAAACCTTGCCGATGCAGCCGGTGCTTAACTAATCCCCTCGGGTGGCAATGCGATCATGCTCAAGCATGGCCACCAGAGGCGCTTAGGAAGGCATCTCTACAGCTGTAAAGCAATGAGCCACGGCGTATATGGTTATAGAGACGACTACAGCATCCGGACGAGGAGAACCATCGACGACAGGCACCTGGAGCTGTACACCAGGAGCTCAGACATGGCAATGGAACCATATGAACATGGAGTTGATTACGATTTACATACACGTAGTTTAACACGTAATTTACGTTGACAAACATTACAATCTAAAGAAACCTGACAGTCGAAATGCACGAACGGTTTACAGGAATTTCAAAGTTTCAAAAAGACTTATTGATGGTTAGCAATGATCTGGCAGTTGTACAGCAAACTATTTCGGGGAAAATGTCAAAATTTACACAATTTCAATGGGCTTTATTCACAAATGTTTGAATGAAATGAATTTTATGCAGTGAATTCAAAGCATTTTCACTGTGAATAGACTTTCACTGCGTACAATGGTACAACATTAATTATTAAATTAAAAAGCAGCTTTCGAAACCCAAAAACAAGACTCTTTTGTTCCAATCAAATGTAAGTAGATTAATGAAAATTGGGATAAATATTCAAGTGTATCAAATGACATGAATCCAGGATATTCCACATGCGGATCTAAAAATATTGGAACGACCGGGCTCCATAGATTTAGATAATTATCTTGAAATCCATTTTGACGAATAAATATAATGTACATTTTGTACAATAAATGTCAAATAGTGTATATACCTCATCAATGTTTTTATAATCGCATAGCAGCATCGGATCTCGAGTTCGAAGCTGGCAACGCCGTTCACACAATTGTGTATGCGAGACAATGGTATTGTATCGTATGAAACGTGTTGAATCAACCGCGATCCCCATTAAAATTAATGAGTATTGAATAGTGGATAGCATCGGTGAGTCCAAGAGGGAACACGCAATGGTTAACAGACGAGAACAATAGATAGACATGTCCGAGAAATATCGAGGCATCACACTGAGTACCTTTACTGCTTCGAGCCTCCCTTCATCCAACTTTTATTATATGTTTGCAAAATGTTAGCTTTCAGAAAATATTCCATGGTTTTTACGAGTTTCAATGTCGGTTGCGCGCGAGTATTATTACAGCAGCGGAGTAAATAATGAGCTGTCTGAGGATGAAGCTCGTAAAATTCATTCTACTTGCCACAACGTTAGAATCATTTTAAAAAAAGATGACATTAAAAAAACTACAATTTAAGCAAAAGTAAACAAACGATAGCTGTGATTGAAATATTTTATATTTTTTATTCTTCGATCGAATTTATCGCAAGTATTAATTGATATTATATTGAATGAAGGATACAAAATACATGAGTTCTAACGAAAATAGACTGCAGTCAAACTCTTTTAATCGAATAACTATTTGATGCACCAGAGTCATCGCTCAATATTTCTATAAATGGATACGTAGCGTGCCAATTGTCACGAAAAAGTAACACGGCGCGGAGCCATATTGTAATATGAACGTTTGTGATTACATTATCGTGATTGAGGTAGTTTAGAATTCAATCAGAAATAATCGATAGCTTTCATTAAAAATATCGAACCCTACAAGAATAACAAGATATTTGCCAAAATATTTCGATCATATGGATAACTGTCATTCGATTATAAGATTCGTTGAACGCGGAATATCAACTTCCAAAATGGAAGGCAGTGATAAAATGATGTACAGAGCGTCGAAGAAGCTGATATAACCCCTAATTCGTTCAACCGATTTGTCTTAATTCAAATCGAATCGATATATTACAAGAGGAATAAGTACTTAGTCTTTTTGAGGAAGTAAAAATTTTACATCTCGTCGATTGTGGATAAGGAACGAGACTAAACGAGAGATCTCAACAGTTCTGGAAAATTGTGAATAGTCATTCGAATATCTACAGGCATAGAAATGAGGTCTGCGGTCGTGATTTTGTGGAAAAGTTTAGTGGATCCTGATCGTGGTATATGACAGGTCAAGGATTTATCGTGCTATTGTAAACATATATATGTATTTGAAGGAATAAATTAGCATTTGCTCGTTCATAATCGATGGTGCGCGATTCTCTGTGTGCGCTTGGATCTATCAATATATCTATAAAGTTAAAAATATATGCAACTATTGCATATAGATTGTGCAAGTGTGATCGAATAGCGGGTTAATCGATTTGGGAATGGCACAGAAGCGCGCGAACTTGTCACCTATATCTACCTTCGTATATAGATTGCCTGGATTCGTCCGGTAGACCGCGCGGACTCGAACTGCCGAACCATGTAACGAGGCAGAATAATGCGGTTTGTGGTACTACTAGATTGGTATAAGCGCTACTCCGCGTGTGAGTACACACGCTCAAAAAATATCCCTTCAAAACATACTGAAATGGTTATCTCACTCGGCGACTTGAATTGCTTGTCAAATACTTGTCAATCTTTCAAGAGACGAACAGCACTTTTGTTTGAAAATTTATATTCTACAGGATCGTAAATTTTACGGTTTTTAACATATCCAAATGAAATTTATTATATGAATAGAACTAAAGTGAACCCGGAGACAGGCGCGTATGACGAATAGCGATAAATCTTTCATACATTTTACTCTGCTTCTTTTTAGGGTCACGAATCTGACGTTGGAATTTAGAAATTTGGAGACTCTGGAAAATTGGCCGAAGTGTACCGAGTTTGGAAAAAAACTACCATCCCAATGTTCATAGAAATTGAGTAAGTAATGCATTTTTTCATTAAAAAGAAACGAAGTTTCACTATTTATTTGTTTGTGATATTTGTGCAATCAACAAGTTATGATTGTTTATGATTTTTGTACAATTATTAATGTACCAGGAATTATATAGAATCAAAATATTCGGTATTTGTTGTTAAAATAATAATTCTTATGTCAAAAAAAATGAGAAAAAAAAAACGAGCGGGACTTAACAACTCGCCCAATTTCATTCGCTAATTACGATTACGCGTTTCGAAATTCATGACGATTATGTGATTATCATATTCAAAGTCCCTGATCATTATGTTAGCGAATAATGAGTACTGAACCCAAGAAAAATCCAGTGAAATCCGTTCTTTGTGATGAAAATGAGGATCATTATAGTTCTGTGTTGATTTCGTAAAATATTTTACCGAAAGATTTCTAGATTATAGGCCTCTTCGTAAATGGTTTGACCAAATTTGTAAGTGTCGTGATTCGAAACTAGGTTATTTTAATGTGAACTGCACACTCCATTACGTACGTATTTATCTGTAATTATGTTCGCTTCCACATGCTTTGTAGGTAATAGGCCATGGAAACACCAATCCTATTGCATTTGGTCTGTTACGAAATTTCACTAGTAGTGACGTTAGTACGACTCGTTTCCGATTTCAAGGCAAAATCGTGTGCAATTACAGAGCTGGCATTAACATTTAAGTACTAGCAGGCGTAAGATTAATCTAGCATTGGAAATTAGAAGTCGATACTTAGATTATTTTGACGTCCGAAATATTCATTCGTTCGATTATGTTTATGAATACGATTTTGAATTCTAAATATTCAGTAGAATGAAGGCTTGTGTATTTTTTTATGAATAAAATTTACGCACGACGCTCGATTGATGATTAATTGGCTCATTTGATTTATTGAATTTATTAAAATGCATCACTTCTCTCTCGCTAAAACTTGATGTCGTGATGCAATCGAAAATAAAAGAGTAATCTTCGAAAGATTGACATCACTGGAAAGCATCATTCAGAATTCTTCCGTCAACAGTGAATCTGTAAATAGTTCTCCCACAGTATTCTAATTTGAAAGCGTTCGATTGTTTTCTAAAAATACAATATTTAATACCATACAGGTGCCAGAATCAATATTAGAGAAAGAAGAATTTATATCGACGGAAGTTCACAGCGACACCCACTCGAGCAAGGTCAATATTTTTATCCCTTCGTTCCTGTACGGAAATCCGCGTTGCTAAAGTGATGTAGATGTAAAGAATAATACTGAAATTATCAGTGACACACGAACCTCGCGAAAATATCGTAAAAATAGCTTCGATTGATAAATTTTACATATCATATCACTCGGCTCCAATATTCAGAAGTTTTATTCCATCCATGGATTCATTGATATGTATATCTTCACCAAACAAGAGTTCCTAGACTGTCCGAAATATCCAGATATTTTTATAAAAATATGCACCCAAATCGTAATATTGGTAGAAAAAAGATTTGCGAATTTCTCGGAAGCGTAGCAGGCAATTCAATGGAAATTCTGTATTTTGAAATCATATTTTTTTAAAAACAGTAAAACCAATATTAAAAATGTTGGACCAAAATAAAGTTTATTAGCGACATAACGTGCCATTAATAGGGAATATAATAATTCACTCGAAACAATAACTCAAGCGTAACATTATATTATTATATACCATTGTACATCCGGTTTCATTATGAACATGTTTTCGAATGGATATTTGTTTGAAGAGTAAATCATATTATATTTTCATCTTTATTCTCCCTTACAAAGAAATAAACAGGTAGAAATTATTAAAATCAGCGAAATCGCGAATCACGTATTTATGCTTTGACCAATTAATTACTCAACGAGAGTGTATATGTTGGAACGAATATATACGATAGTCTAGTCAGCATTTTCACATTGAAATTATTTATTCTGATGTCGGTGGCCGGTTGAAGTACCGAGGCTACCACCGGAAACGGAACTTGATGTTTAATTAACAACCCAATCGTACAATGGCCGTTTGAAGGGGGAGGGAACAAAGTAAAAACGACATTCAGCAAATTCGTCATTGACATTATATCATTTGAAACATAATATTATTATTACCTACGTGCCTACAGCATCGAGCATTTACGCAGACCATTCGTTAAATTCATTTGGTCTACTTCGCACTGCTATGGTGAATAATGAATTATCATTAATTCATGAAATTCGATGTCAATTGTGTTATATATCTTACACAATCGAAATGGTGAACCGAAAAAAAAAATAAAAAATTTGTCTCTAAAACTTGTTTTGTTTCTGGTAATCCAAATATTTTTCAGATGCGTCAAAATTATTGGTGAAAGCTTGATCAAGTTATTGATCGAACCAACGAAACCACGGCGCAGCCAAACATATTAATGTCAAAGTAACAAAATATCGTTGGTATAAACTCATTTATTCATTTATCCCATCGACACCGTTTAGTCGTTTACGATAATTCCGTTAATTGAACGAATATTTCGAACCGAAAAGTGTGCGTAGACATAGAAATGGCATCAGTTGAGAGTAGAAATATTTTTGCTACAGCGATTTAGTTGATCCATTTGCAGAAAAAAATATTCATGGCTAATTTGTATTCAACAAAAAAAAAGTTGAATCTATAATTTCTCGTTCAACGATATGGATTTGTATCGATTAACACTTTTTCATCTCAGTCGTCGGTTGTAGAACTTTTTAGACCAAAGAAGAAAAGGCTATTATGGCTGTGAGTTATTTATTAAACAATTGGAAAGTGATTAAAAATATTATTGTATAAAAATATTGAAAAAGAGAAAAACAACGAACCTCAACTCGATGACTTGACTCCCCTTATCATTGATACTGACGATGACGTCACGGAGATGCTGCTGTTGCTTGATTGTCTTGTCGGTGCTGCACTTTAAGGTATTCACTTTGGTGCGCTAGCTTGAGCCTGATTATTACGGATAAAGAAAGCGTGACGATAGTCGAAAAAAATGGGGATGACCGAACCGCACGAGCAATAGTTTCCAACAATTTCACAGTAATCACCACTAAATTCTGAACGTAAACTCAAATGGTAAGCTCTGATCGCAATCAGTCCAACCAGTAAACGATAACGCGAATAAATTGACTAAATTTCGTTCCTTATCCTGAACTCATCCAACTTCCACGAGCACGTTGTCGGTTCTATAAAACGCACGCACGATATGATACCGTCCGCAATTAGTTAAACACACAATCGATTTAATTGTCGTTCATCAACATCGCTCGATCAATTATTTAATGTAGAATTTCGTCCGTGCTCGAGTAATTAGAATTTTTCTTCACTCCAATGTTTCAAGTCATGAAACGATCCTTCGATATTTTCGCACGTACCAGGTGAAGTTTTTTCTGTTTATTACGACGAAACGATTTGTCCTCTGTTCTTTTTTCGAATTATAACTGTCACTCTGACACAACTTTTCATTCAGCACAAATTCTTACATAAATACCTTCCGTTATCAATCACGATAAATTGCCCGCAATAAATATAACCTCCACTCTGCCGATTAACTTCAAACGAGCATCATTCGGTTTAATCGTCGTCGTTTTTTTTATTTTATTTTTTTCGCAGATAAAAGGACTTTTGGAAAGACTCGTTAATCAATCGAAATCCCTAGCTCTAGATACTCAATTCCGGCGATTTCTTTTTTATTTTTTTCAACTTTTATTTTCACCTGGTCCAAGTTCACTTTATATATCCTTCAAGAAAATCAGGTCGTTTTCTTTTCTTCTCTCCAACCTTGCGACCTTTCCTTGCGCAGGTTTGTAACCCGTTTTACCCGCGAGTCCGTTAGTTCGCGCAAAAAAATTCACGTACGACACACACGCGAGAACCCTGAAAGCGACACGTACGAATGAGACGTAGAAGACGAAAAGAAAGGCAGAAAAAAAAACAAAACAAAACAAGTAGAAAAAGGGAAAAGAAAAAAATATATAACCAACGACACGATCTCTCTCTCTTTCTCTTTCTCTTTCCCGACTCCTGAGTGACGGGGCGTAAGAGCATCGAAAACTTGTGCACAGAGTGAGTGGAAACGCGTGTTCCTCCCGATCCAGCTTTTGCTCGGACGAGCTCAATATATATATATATATATATTGAAAGGATTTTTACTTTTGCTTTTTTTTCATTTCGATCACTACTTCTATTCGCTCCAACGTGTGCAACGCTTCAGTTTACATTTCCCGACATTTTATTCCGAGTCAGCCGAATCAGAGATGAGACATCAAGAAAGAATGAGAATCATACAGAACGAAAACATCTTTTCATCAATAATAATAATGAAGATAAAAAAATAATAACAGAGAAATATACTGCCACTCAAAAAGATTGAGGATTTATGAATAAATTATGTCGCAATTAACTACAACAACAACAACAAAAAAACAGCAAAGTCTTACTCGCTCAATTCGTGTTTCTTTTATTTTTTTCACACTCGTCCGCACTCACAGTGCTTTCGTCACCGTGGAAACAAAAACTTTTCGCGATGTAGCGTTTCGTAGTAAAGATCACGAGAACCAATGTATACCTTGGTGGAACGCACAATGAGACTGCGACATGCGGAAACGCGGGAATATACGAGGAAGGTAGTGAATCCCAGACGAAATTCCGTTCGTCATTAATTGTTTATTTTAATATATTTTATGTAATTATTTTCATTAGTTCAAGCATTTAGTTAATTGTTAAAGCTTGTCAATGAATTGTTGTTAAAGGGTCCGATCGTACGTTGCGGAAAAGTGAAAAAACGCTCTACCGTGTCCCGCACGTAACGAGAGTCAACGTCGATCTGTCGCGTGGATGCGCGTTAGGGAGGTTTGGCAAAGCGTGCAGTAGCAGCAGCAGCAGCGGCGCGAGGGCGGCTCGAACACGGCGACGGCGTGGTAGATATCCCTCTCGATTCCTCCTGCTCCTAATATACAGTTATATCTCCCCTTAACATATTTATACATACAACGCATACATATACACACGTACAAAAGCAAGCTTTCTTTCTCTCCCTCTCACTATCTGTCTCTTTCTCCCTCTTTCCTCACCTTCTTGTCCCTTTGTCGGTGTGGATTCGTACCTACTTCCCGAATAGGGTGGTTCTATGGAAAATAGTTGTAGAGGCAACCATTGGCAGCGGGGTGAAAGTGTAGGACACAAGGAAAACGCGTAAGAGGATGAGTGAGAGAGAGAAAGAAGAGGAGGTGGAGGAGAAGAAGGAGAAGGACGTATAGATATCGTCGCGTTGCGTCTCCTGTTACCGTACCGTATATATATTATTTTATGTTTTACTCGAGAACCTCGGACTTAACCACCGATTTTCGCGCTCCTTCGTGTACACGGAACGCGCTCTTCGGAACGCGAAAAGTAACTGACGACGCGCGGGTCGGGACTCTTGCTATGACCGAGTCTGCGCCTTTCGCCAGTTTTCTGGATACATCGCGTGTCAAGTGTATACAGACTCTCTTTTCACCCCAGAAGAAGGGAGTTCTTTTTATGCTCGTTCACTTCTAACCTGTGTTTTCTTTTCTTTTTGTTTTTTTTTTCTTCATTTTGGTAGAGAAACTGATAAGTCGAATTGTTTTTAAACTTTAATCGTACAGTTTGATGTAATTGACATGCTGAATTAGAATTTAATAGACATTTCGAGAGTGAACTATTGATTCATCGTATTCTCAGAGCGATTCGACGCTCGAGTAAATCAGGGCAATTGGGTAGTATGAACTTAAGCGATAATAATCTTGTTTACTATCGACGAAAACGTCCGAAAAGGATTTTAGGGAAAGTGATCTAGAAAATTAGCTCATACCAAAAGCTCGTATATTTCTCCTTCTAAGATACGAAAGTTACGAGTATATCTTGGAGGAGAGAGAAAGAAAGAATACGATGAGTCTTTGGTGCTCAAATGAATATTCCTACGGCTAATCCCCCACCGCCATTAAATTAACTCCGAAGCCAAAGTAGATTCGGTGAAAAGAAAATTAATCGCAAAGCAGCCGTGGATTGGCCATTCGATTCGCTGGGAGAAAAGGAGCCGAATGAGTCTTAGGGGTTTATAGATCTAATCCTTTTTCCAGCTGGCCATTAATCGGTGTATAGTCGTGAATACCGTTCGCAATAGCTCTCAGTTTTTCATATCGATTAATAGCGTCATGAGATAAATCCAGAGCTCAGATCGGTTCACCCGCGTATACTGAAATACTGTACAGTCGTTATTCTCTAACCCTTCATTCGATCTATTTTAACTGAACGCCTATTTTTTTTATTTTTCGTTGAGAATGAGCTTTTCAACTGTAATCAAAAATCACATTTAAGGAAATCCTGTCGGGAACGTCGCAGGAGTATCATGGGTTTCTTGTATTCAACTTTTTTTAAAAATAATTTATTGAATTTTTTCTTATTATTTCGTCTCCTATTCTCGTTGAAACTTTTCACGGAGTCTCAAGGAAACTCTGATGGAAAACCCTACCGGGCGGCAATATTTGACTGTCATACGTATAATTGGGACTCAATGATTATCATCAATAAGTTAAAAGTATATAATAATGTGAAGGAAAGCAAAAGAAACGTTCAGTCACTATTTGAAATCGTAAATTTTTGAATTCGGGATTTTGAAGATTCTTTCAATGATTTTTGGCCAGATCGAATTTCATCTTAAGACAGAATGTTGAAATCCTCTAGTAAAAGACAAAAGAGATAACGGTGATATCGGATATCCCACCGGAGGACCGAGTCTTACCAGAGATGGACAACGAAAAAAGGAACCAGTGGATCAGTAGTAAATCCGACAGGAGTTAATGCCACGAAAGAAGCGAGGTAAATATATATATCTAGCGAAAAGAAAAGTACAGAGAAAGGTAGAATCGTGTAACGAGTCGTGTTATCTGCGGGGAGTAAATACTGAGAGTACAGCTGTAGACGGGAGGCTTCTGCCAAGTTATTTAATAATGCCGCATAACTTGAACGGAAGACTGCAGCAACGAGTCTAAGGGAACAAGAATGCAAACCGAGAAAAAGACAAGAAGCTATGAAAGAAAAAGTACATGATAAACAAGAAAAAGAAGAAGAAGAAGAAGAAGATGGAAGGGAAAAGATAAGAGGGAAAAAAGAAGTGATAAAAGAGGAACCTTGAGAGTGGAATAAGACTTCTAGGAATTTCGTAGTATCCCGTGTACAAGAAATATAAATAAGAAAATACCCTATTCGAGCAAGAACAAAAATTGCCGTCGTGTGGCGCGTGGAGCTAAAACGACAGATCTTCCAGGGCTTACTTTGAACGTTCTGAACTCAAAGTTGGGTGTCGACCTTCCATCAGAAATAAAAAGCGAAGAAAAGAAATCGAAACCGTCTCTAGCATATTATTGAGTCAAAGTGAACTGACTAAATTCGAATGGATCACGTACCGAGGCAGTTTCGTCACCTAATGAAATATTGCTCACGAAAAGCTTGGTCCGAATCAATCTCAACGTGACGATTTTGTCTGGTTGTAAAAATATTCTTGAATACAGATCAGCAGAGGCACGAATGAGCAAAATGTAAAGCGGGCAGGATGAATCGTTGAAACAACATGTGTAGTTGACTCTAGCAACTGCTTAACGCGGTGGATCATTAAAATTCGCTAATTCATGGTAATGTTAAATTCATAGCTCGCATAATTGTACGGTGCAAATTTTCACCCTTCTGCTCTTTCGTCTACCTCATTTCCGACAAAACCAGGGTCTAGTGGAAAAAGAGAGGCAAGAAATGACCTTTGGCTTCGTCGGTTGACGAAATGGATCATAATCTGCATTTTTTCGCAAGCTTATGGTTGCTCGATTAGCCAACAATATTTATAAAAATACTTAATTTTCGGTGCCTGAATTTTTTCGATTGCTTTCGGCCATTGAGTGATGCACGCCTAATGAAATCTAAAATCGACATCAAATAAAAACGACCCTTCTCTCTCGGTTTATCCCCTCGAAAGCCACAAAACTCCCGAGTACTCGCCTCTACTTAAAAGAATGGAGAAAGAAGAAAAAAAATACATCTCTTGGTAACTAATTTTGTTTATCCTCATTAAATCGCAGCGTGGTGCCTCTAAAATGTAAGAAATTAAGGAAAAAGCCGAGAAAAATTGAAGGTGCAAGATTGCCGAAGAAATAAAAGAAGAAAAAGGACATTCCAGCATGCCCGTTAGCTTGAATCACAAGGAAGAAAGCTAATTACTCCCATGTATCGGTATTTACGGTCTTCCCAAACCAATTATCTTGCTTTGTACAGAACCACGTGACCAGCTTTCAAATCATTCGATTACTCGTTTCACAACTTCAGCTACGAGGAACCGTATTTTTTCTCCTCTCATGTGTTTCCTCGTTTCTCTCAGTTTATATATCGGCCTGCTTCTCTTTTCCGGATAGAGAAAAAGTATACTTTCCGTAACGTATTTTTCCTTGAGGTTGCTCTTTGGCCTCTTGGTCGTTGTTGCGGTTATTCCTCGACCTCGTTCAACTTTTCTTGTCGTAAAACCTTCCCCGATCTACATCGTTACACCAAGACCTCTGCAACAATCTATCTCCTCTGTTTTTTTCATCGTATTCACTTGTTTATTTTCACCTGCATTCATTTTTTTTCCTCTTTTATTAACTTTACTCTCTCGTCGAAAAGCACTAATGTCCTCGCTCGAGAGCACCTCTTATCCTCTATTACAACAAGACTCTACAATGTTCCAGCTTATATCGAATCATCAACTACATTTAACCCTGAAACGAGAGCGGCAATAGAACCTGCGATACTCGTGCTTGTCCAACAAGTAATATTCCCCAACGTCGCTTAAAAAAACGTCCCGACTCGCTGAATTTTCCATCTCCTTTGACCCGGTATTAATGTCGTCTTTGTGACTTAATAACGGATATCCTCTGAGAGTCTTATTCGGTACACATAGCTCTTTCAGAGCTATATGCTCGCCGCCATACTTCTCGATTAACGTTAGTGAGTGAAAGTGAGAGTTATTGCTATTGAAGAAGTTTTTATTTGTATCGATTTAACTAAGTATTCATTTTGATCAATTATCAAATACGTTTATTGGTTTGTTTTTGTTTTTATACATAAAGTCCGATGTCTTTTTGAGCGCGAAATTATTCACTGCCAAGAGTTCACCAGTACAAGCGAAAAATTCGTGCGAGCAAATTGCCTCGAGCAGTTATTTACTACAGTTACTAGCTTAATTAGCCCAGTTGTGCCTTGATTGGCTGAAAGTACCGTGAAATATTCCACTAATATACACTGAACGTAATGAGATTTATTCAAGGGTCAAAACGGATTCAGTATTTCGCACTATTCACAGTTCAACACTGCGTAATCCTGCTACAATATTATTTCACCGAGCTGGCCACAGTGGACCGCTAATCACATTGAACTGCATCTCACGTAGACCAAAACCTCCGACATTGTCGGCTGTTTATTATATTCTCTAAATAAGCTGGCAAAGCGTACGTCGTTTAAACCCATGCACGTTCTCTCTTTCTCCGTTCATTCTTGTCATCATTTTTTCCCGTACAATTCTCCGTGGGTGTGGGAAAAAGAAAAAACGTTTTAATTAGTGACATTTGAATTGAAGATTTCATGAGCAAGTTCGAAAGAAAAGCAGAAGAAAAAAAAAACTTTTTTTCAAAAAAGCCTGCATCGAGGTTCGTATGCTTCGCGATATTCCGCATAAAAGATCAAAGTTCAATCGTACATGCGGCAAAGATGTGAATCGAATAATATATTTCCGGACTCGATACACTGTGGTCCTCCTTTTTATCATTTTCCACATTTTTTTTAACGCAATATAAGGATCATATACACGAGACTTGAAAGTTATCACGGATGCAATTTATTTCTGGCTCAGTCTCGATTTGTCATTATAGAAATTCTGATCGAATCTGTCAACGACGTAATGATATTTCACCCGCTCGTACAGAGAGCTGCAATATGGCTAACGCGCATAAACATATATACGCATTCGTACGTACATACATAATATCAACCACCCGCCCCTCCCCCCCGACACCTTTTTTCTCCATCCCCTCATCTGTTGGATACTACAACGTAGAGGCTATTTGAGCACGATATGGATTCAGACGAGATTTTCTCGCTTGTTATGCATGATGTATCACGGCAAGCTTTCGTTATACGTGTCTTCGTTATCCTGCTGTTCATGTCTCGTGTCCCGTCTACCTATCGTGTATACCGTATATTACGTGAAGTTTCGAAGGAAACCCTCGTGCGCTATTACGCCGAGCCCGTTTCTCTCTCCCTCCCCGAATCATAGACGTGAACGCAGTGGATACCTAGTACCGAGTATAAGCGTATATTGTGAGTATATTATAGACAACACATATATATTACACTGACGAAGACGACGAACAGGAGTTTGGATGATGATGTTGTCGATATTATTAAAAATCACATCGAAATCCATACCCATGTTGAATAATGTTTTATCAAAATGTCTTCGGTTGCCTGCAGGCTGAAAAGATGTTTTTGCTTTTTTTTTTTTCTATTTCATCATTATTTTTTAATAAGCAACAAACCGCACACTGTTGATAAACGTGATCAACGAAAAATGTAGACACTGGCATTGCCACTACTGCATTTCGGTATAATTCAAATTGTCTTTTTTTGTTATCTTCATATTTCAATAGATATATGCCATTGAATCATGGCTACGAAACATGCTCATCGTTAGTGAAAGGTGTGTTCAAAATATCACGAATTATCATGAAAATATCAATTGATCCCGGTCAAATGCATAATTTCTGGACTTTGCACGGGCGAAGCAGTCGAAAGTTCAATAAAAATGGCAATGTGTTCGTCGAAAATTGATGATTTTGTCATTGTACGAGAACCAAACGTGGAAAAATGTTGAAGATAATGTTTTAATAAAGCAATTAATTAACATGCTGTAAATAACTTATTGATCTTCTTTTCATTGCAAAGCCTCAGAGGTTCGCTTAGATCTTAAGCAGAAATTAGGTGAATGAATTAGCATGAAGTATGTGAGCACAAAAGCCAATAAAGGTGCGCGATGGGATGCGGGAGAACTGTAGTGAGTGAGAAAGCTGTGCGTGAGAAGCCTGGAATGCTGCTAGCTGTCTTCTCGATATACTCCCATTCTCGCTTCGCATCTAGAGAATGCGCATATACTTGACGTCTCTTGGCGCGTATGCGCAAACTTCAAAGCTCGCAGGTTTACTCGGGGAGGATTTCTCGTTGCGTAACCATCACGATCCACCGTTCTCCTATTATCATCATCATCATTATCATCATACCAAAGCGTGCCAAGCAGCGCAGAAGCATAGAGTGTGTCAGATAAAAGGACTGAGAGAGAATGAGGAAAGAGGGGGGAAGAGAGAGAGAGAGAGAGAGAGGGAGAGAGAGAGAGAGAGAGAGAGAGAGAAATATACAAGTTTGAATGTGCACATAACAAAAGTTGGAAACTTCATAAGACGTCACAAAGTTTCCAAAGATAATGCAACGGGACGCGAGAACACGAGGGCCACGAGTCCTCTCCAGTTAGGGAAGCAGAGAGAAAGAGAAAGAGCAAAAGAGACGATAGGAGACCGAATCGTGAAGGGGAATTGCGAGATGTTTGAGAGTATCCAAGAGGGGAGAAAATCATCACCCCCTTCCCAGAATCTCTACAGTTCCCCTCTCGTAGCAGTGCGAACCAACCGACGAGACTGGGGTGCCGAACTTTCCCAATTTGTAGATCCAAGACGGCACGGGCGTAGATTGCGGCTCGCGATATTCCTTAAATATTCATCGAATCGTTCGCTCGCGCGTGCGAGGCCCTCTTCTCCTCACTACTTTTACTTCTTTTCAAACGGTCCACCAGACTTGCAGTTCCATACTTACTTTTCGCTTTTTCTTCCTCTTTCCTTTGTCGTTCTTTTGCCATTTTGGTGACTGGATTAAACGACGTATCATCTTTCAATCCACAACTAACTCACTATCAAATTAATGAAAATATCTTTGTTCGCGATCTCTCAATTCCGCGAATTATTTATTATGTTGAGCGATGGTTAATTTATTTGTTTATACGTGGGTACTCGAGTTTCAATGAAACTTTGCTGACACACTGCGTGAAATATTCAACGTATCAACATTCTCGTATCTGTCTCACTACAAAGATTATATTGCAGCCCTCATAAATTTTATAAATTAATTACTTTCTATGAATAAAATAATTTTCATCACCATAAATTTCCCATGATTCTCGCATGCCTCGTACAAAACATATGCGTTCCATTCTTTTAATCAAATTACTGTGCGGAAATGAATAATCCATGCAACATTGTTTTAAAAAAATAAACGAATAAAAACAAAGGACGATGAAATTTTTGTGCAAAATACGCGGAACTGCAGTGTGTCGCTTTACTATTTATTGCCTTAATGTTTCAAACTCAAATAAAAGTGCAATATCTCTGATTAAAACTAAAGCTGAATAATGACATCGAAATATATGCAGAGACGGAAAAGTGGAATTCATTTTATGTCGTATTTTTCGACATAATTCTAATTAATTAATGTTATGAGAAAATATTAATGCATTTTTATTCAGCTTAATAGTCATGATAATTGCAGGACCAAAATTTAGTAAACTAAAAAAAAAAAAATCACTTATTTTATATTGCGGTACGACATGGCACGGAATGGGAATTTCATAATTTATTATGAACCAATAAAATTTCGGTGTATTAATATTGTGTGTTATTATAAATTTTAATCTCATCGAATTTTCATTACGAACGAAGAAACAATACTTGGACAAACTTTTTAAATAGTTTATATTTCCAGATCTCATTCAAATTCAATCGATATTTAAAAAAACAAAATATAATCTAATAGAACTCTCGAATTTTGTGCATAACGTTTAATTTGAATTATTCGAAACTCATTCAATTTCCACTCATAAAATTCCATTCAGAATCAATATTTTGTCACGATATAACAAACATATTTGAATTAATTTTCATGAAGCTGTTGTTCCATAGAACTACCGATCGAACGGAGCATTTTTCAATTATTTTCATTACATTATTCTTCTTCACGAGAGCTTGAATCAGGGCATCTTCGTAATATCGAATATCCCGTGGAAATGAAAATATGGAGGTACGAGAAAGCGCTGTGGGTCACGAGTCATCTTGCACCACAATAGCTTCTCTTCCATATTATTCACTTAAATATTGGTAACATCTTGCTCGGTGTATAACGAACGAGACAAGAAGCAAAGCTCCAACATCTATAGCATTTGGTTTACTGCGCGGCCAATATAAAATTACAGACCCTAATTTTGGTAGCATTACACGTAGAAAGCTTTACAAAAACAAATGAAATATACAAGATGATTGAAAACAACGTAGCAGCTTTAACGCGGTTGTAATAAATGTCATGGGGGTCATGGTGTTTATAATTACAAACGTTTTATTTACAGCACTGAACTACGGTTATATAAACCACCGTCAGTTTATTCCACCATAAAAATTTCCCGCAACTAATTAATAATCGGAAGTACAAAAATGCATCATAATGGAAAAGAGTTTTTGTATAATTAAAATTTTGGAATTGTACAGCGATGGTTCGTGGTTGACTCTCGATAAAATGAATAAATAAATAAAGTTATGATTCCCAGCTTCAAATAAATCAGAATCGAAGGAGTCTTTGGAAAAAATGTTATTCTCAAATCGTACCGAAGTTATTTACCGTCGAATCTCGATTTGGCAACGAAAAATCTTATTTGAATCTTCGTGCTCCTACCTTAAACCAGCATTTACCCAAAAGATTTCACGTGTGTGATGAAATGATCGAGGAGGAAAGTAAATCGAAGTAAGATTTGATATGAATCGCATCAGCATAATGGCACATCCGAAGAATAAAGCAAGTTTAACGATCAGATGCGCCAAAATGGATGTTGTAAGTAATCGAGAATTTTGGCCTCTCGTGAAGTTTTTATAACTTGATTCTGTATGAAAGGATGCGCGGTAGGCGTAGTAAGCGTGCGTCTATATAGTACGAAAACTAGCAAAGCCAACACTAGCTCGAAAAATATGGTCGAACGAAAAGAGAAGCGAAAGAGACTTTTCGATAGCCCTTCGAGCTCCGACACATAACGGTTCTCTCCTCCGTGTCGCGACATTTTATCCAACATTTATGATCGGTTATAACGGCTATATAAGATCGTTATTCCGACGCTATATTTCTCACCATTATCGACTAATAGGGCCATATAGATTGGCTTTCCGGTATAAATGAAAAAGTGTGATCGCGACGGCTCTCGATCCTCGCGTCCTCGTGCGGAGCTTTCCGCACAGCGGCTCTTTTTTTACGGCTGTTACTTTCGTGGTCTAATACATATATTTTCCGCTTACCGATATTTTTTTTCCTTTTCCAAGCTCCCGCGATCATTTTGATACCCGAATAATGATCCGCACCTTGGCAAAGACCCTCAACGATAGTTCTTCCAAACTTTTTCTCCCGTGCGTCCACTTCATCTGACGTATAACCTCGAATTATAATTTAACTTGATCTACCAGTCCACAAAGTTATCATCAAAAAAGAAGCAGGTAATATGAAAGAAAAAGTTCATTAGTAACTTTAACATCGAGGAAAAAACAGCTGACAAGCGCATGTAATCCTTTCATCGAATAAATTCATTCAAATCTGTGTTGACTCAAGTTTTTGAGTATAATTTTAGAGGCTTTGAGGTTACACGTATAGGTTGGCACGAAGTACATACTTTGTGAAACGTAGCCGCAACTCTCGTTGAAAATATTTTTACAGTCGCACGTAAAACACGGTGGGAAGTTAATTTCTGAAGTAGATTACACTTATTTTTTGTTCCGAGGGAAATCTAGCGCGTCAAGGCACTATCGTCTTTACTTGGTTTTTTTTTCTCTTTTTTTTTCTCTACTCGGATATCATCCCGTGCTCTCGTGACATTATGAATTTGGCAAGCTAGTGTCATACTTTCGTACGGAGACCTATTCACTCATATATTTATATGTATATATGGACGTGTTCATGTGTTTGTACGAGGGTGACCGTAAACCAGTGTACTACGCACGTAACCCAACGAGCACACAGTTCGCATTACCACACATTTTCACGCGCTCCTGCCACTGTTTCTATATTTCGCCCTTTCCACCAATGTGCCAGTTGGAACATTCAGAAAGCGTGTAATTGTTCCTATAAAATGCCCGCTCTGCTCTGCCACAATGTTTCTGTATATATATGTCGCTTTATACTTTATACACATACACATCATCCAGCATTAACTACCTGCCGCTACTATAGTTATATTTCTATCTATATATACAACATATGTGTCTCCATACATGGGCACAAAAAGTACGATAGTCGATATGTTGCAGAGTTCTCGCGCTCTCTTACGCCTCGTTTGACGCTAACCGTGCGAGAGAATGCTTGCACACGCGTCCTGATGCCTAAATGAAAAGATGGGGAGAAATGCATAAATGCACAATATATCCCTCCGCGTGTATCTCGATTCACACGGACACGTGTTTGTATGGGAAAAGTGTTGCGAATATAACTTCGATAAGTATGTGGACCACACACCGCGCTAACGCGTGCTCGGATTCGTTCGGGTCAATCCGCATCGAGGAATAAAGCTCGGCAATAGTAATTAAAATGTCGGGGTCAAATCAACCTTCCAAGCCCTCTCAAGCCTTTTTTTCTCACGTGCGTGTTCCCTGCGACTCGTTGAAAAATGTTCGTTCCGTTAATTTTTCTTTCCTGGTAACTTTTGTTTCGTTCGATTCAAAAAATAAAAAATAAACATTTAATTATTACATTTGTAACTCCCTTTTGATTTTTTAAATCTGCTCAATTTAGCCTCAATGTCCCATACCGTTTGCAATACACTCGTTGACTATTGATTTTTCGTACCAGGTGCGAAACGAAATTGTGCAATATTCCAGCGCAAAAAACAAACTGGCCAGGATGGCGAATTTCGATATTGCATCGATTCAATAATTAAATTGAGCTTACATTAACGAGCGGAACCCGTGCGTAGAGACATCGAATACTCTCTTGAATAATGGTCACATCAAGTCGTTCATTCTCGGAGTAATTTGAGAAAGCTTCCGCATGATCCTCCATATTTATTACGTTCACTTCAATTTTATAACACCAAATAAATTCATTTCTTTTAGTACTGAATTGCTTTTTCCTCGTGACAAAGTGGTGCAAAGTCAAAATTCATCCTGAACAATTGAATTACGAATTTAACGGTAAATTCTTTCACGAACTCTAACAGTTGACAAACGTAATAAAAAAATTTCCAGGTTCAAGTCAAAAAACAAAAAATGGTAATTTATAAAAATCTTGAAAACCTTTTGCCACATTATTGTGTAGTTAACTTTATTTCTAAGAATATTTTCCTCTAGTAAAATATTTAGTGTTCTGGTTTACAAAAAAGTTTAACGTTCCTGAATTTTGATTTTGATTTTGATATTTATAATAAAACAGCACGATGGCCTGACAATAATGAACTCGTTTCTCAAAGTATTTTTTTCATAACGTCGTCGTCCAGGCGTTCATATGTTAACATATGTCGACTGTAAGACTGTAAGACTGTATATAAATAAGCTGAGGAGTAACATTGTAAATAAAGTGCAAGACCGAGGGTGTGTAATGGACCGCAGCTTGGAATGACGATCCAGAACAGTGAAGACAAGATATGAAGGGGTTGAAAAGCTTGGGTGAATGACGTGCAAGCTGGTGTTGTTGTCCCAATATGTTTCCAAGGATCTTCCTTTGCCCATCGAGTTTCACGCGTCACCGTTATACCAGCATACTTATACTTATTGCTGTACACTCGGGGGTTACTTTACGATGTCGCAGGGGTTGCGCGTTGCTCGAGAAGGATAAAGGGGTGGAAATAGTGGTGACCATTTGTGCCAGAGATGGTCGGTGCGCGTGTTACCTGACGATGTACAAGGCATTGTCGCGGGAGCTTCCGGTTCGCAGCGTGCTCGGACGCACTTGGTGACAATAATAAAGAACCCTTGCTCTCTCACCCTTTGCTCTAGACAGCTAGGGTATTACAGACTGTAAAGTGGCGTTTAAATTGTACCTACAAGAGCATAGTTATTGCACCAGTGGGCAGAGAAAGCTTCCGAAGCAGGATGAGAGAGTAATTTTTAAAATAAATGTCATTTATATGAAAAATAACACATTGTACGGTTGTCCAAGTTAAAAAATTCAAGGAAAAACAACATAATTTTAAGCAAAAATGTCCACAAAAAACAAACTGTGATTACAAATGAAATTCGGATAAAATTAAGCGTCTGTAACACCGAAGAAGAGATGCATGAGTACGTGGCTGTTGGAAAATTTGAAAAAATACACCAGACAAACGGCCTCTTACAGTTTTATGACTGTGGGAGAGAATGTATCATCGAACCAAAGCACATATGTCGTGTGACTTATTTATAAACGTGGATTTGTGAGCACATGAGTGAACACATGGTTACATGAACACATTGATGTACACGCGACTGTGGTGAATTTGCGGATGGGCTGACGCCCTTTCGCTAATCCTCGTATAATGTTGAAGGAAGTTTGGGCGAATGCCAACGATACCGAAGGCTGAGTCGAACCTATACGCTTCAAAGTGGAGATGAAAAAAAGTAAAAAAAAAAAAAGAAAACAAGCGAGAAAGAGAGAAAGAGAACGAGGAGGGAGTTGGGCGCTGAGAAGAGGCTGCGAAACTGCCCACAATTTACACGCCGCTTGCTCTCTCGTTCATTCCGCGTGTACACATTTTGTGTCTGCCACGAATAATCGTGGGCTAACTGGCTCCTCTGCTACATACTTTGCAATTGGTCGAATATACACGTATACCATTCTCTCGCGCGCTGCATGTTCGCTTCGTATTACTGCCGTAGACGTATAGTCACGAAAACCGGCACACTCACTCACACATACACAGCACATATCGACGAACAAAAACACGCTTGGGAACACACTATGGAGAATTATGCAAAGCTAGAGGATAACTCTCATCTGTGTTGAACAAAATTAGGTCATCGTTTATTAACGAGATACGAGAGTCGCTTCGTCCTCTTTCCGTGTAGAGCTGGCTAGTATTATTGCTGCTGATAAGCGATTCAGTGTTGTCCCAAAATTCGCTTCATGCATTGATGATCTCTGGTACACACACATATATCCTTCTGACATACATCTAACAAGGTATACATTATTATAAAATTTTCAATCAACATTACCGTTTCGTCCTATTTCTTCTGTAAAATACCAGGAGCAGGCTACTTAAGGAATAGATCGAGACGAAACCAATTTTAAGACTTGAATTTTTTATATTGCGTTAACGAACATATTATGGACCTGTTCCTAATGTTTCAACAATTTTGGTCTTTTCGGTTTTACGTGATAAAATTCAGAAGTCAAGGGATTTCAATCGTTACAGTCTGCCGTTTTGCAGAGTCAGTCGAAAAACAAAGGTTCACAGGTTCATGCTTACCATTGATCCAGCTGAAATTATTGAAAAACCGAAAGTTAGCAGATTAGGGATAATAGATTTTGTGAAAAAGTGGAAATTCCAACATTCACAATGGAAATTCTGAAGATTTTTGACGCATAAATCGAAATATAGCTGAGGGCATTTTTTATTTAAACTCCTTCTCAACCCCCCCAAGAACCAATCGCAACTACTTAAAGATTCTCTTTTACTGACGTTTCTAAATAGCGCAACAAAATGCCAGTTTCATTAAATCAGGCTACAATTATTCTCTCGTTTCCGAGAACGTTCGTGTATACAAACATCCCTTGTATTTGAAGTCGTGTATTTAAATGTATAATAGAAATTATATGTAGAACGTGTCCTCGTCCAGAGGGGGTAAGTTGCTCGGCCGTCATACCACCTGCTTCAAGCTCTTACGACCTCCAACCGGAAGTGTTACGGATCCCGGAAGTTTCTCGTCCAACGCACCGTTTTACTCGGAAACGCGCGTTAATTCTCGTCCCCTTTCTCATATACGCGACACGCTTATATATATCATACTCTCCACGCAATTCCTGTCACCCTTCCTTACGTCATCAACATGAGATTTTTGTCGGACATTCTCATAAACACTTTCCACTCATAAAATATGACTCCCAAAGAAAGCGGCTTCGCAATTTGAAAACTTTAATGTTCACAAGTTTCCTAATTTATGGGAAAAAAATGG
Organism: Campoletis sonorensis; assembly: GCA_013761285.1. NCBI lineage: Eukaryota > Metazoa > Arthropoda > Insecta > Hymenoptera > Ichneumonidae > Campoletis > Campoletis sonorensis. Next base: position 350,496 of record JACEOJ010000197.1, read on the forward strand.
CAGAAAATCGTTAGACTCCAGTATTTTTTATTCTTCGGTAATTAAATCGTGAAAATACGATAAATGATATTTTGTAAAAAATTTCGTGCTGGGTACCAGTAAATATTGAAATTCGTATGCAAATTTTAATGAAAAATATCATATCATTTTTATCATTTATCTTCGGATTATTTCGACAATTATAAACATCCACTGATCAGTTGTGAAAAAACACCCAGAGCAATGAAACTTTTAGCTTATTCAAATATCAAGAATTTTTTTAGTATCAGTTTGTTCTTATGATTTATTGATAATTTGTCAAATACAATTCTTTCCAATCTAGTTATAAAAATGGGGAACATGGTAGAAATGTTTTTTTTTTTTTGTTTCCTGAGTCTTCTCATCCGCGTGTTTATTTCCCTCGGACTATAAATTCGATCTAACATTTCGAAATTGCCTCTCTCAGCCGTTTCAATATCGATATTCACTTTTGTTCTTATTCGTAGTCAATTTAGTGCTTCGCCCCCGAGATTTTTCAATAACACAGCTAATTCACCAAACTTTTTGTACACTATTACTTTTTCTAATTTGGTCGGAGATAACCTGCTGTACTCTCTGACCTGTTCGGCGGCGGTGGCGGCGCGGATATTACCATAGTTATAAAGTGGTTTTTGTACGAAAAAGCGAGAATCCTTGCTAATTTATATATCGGTTCGCGTGGGATATTCCAATCACTTTTATTCAGCCTCTACATCGTAACACTATTGTTATACAGATATATAGTTTGGAGTATTCGTTTATTCACCACCCATTGCAGTATAGTACGATGGAAAAAGAGTACCGGAGAATAATTAACAATTTTCCTTCGCTCTTCCGTTTCTATAATACACGTTTATGAATATAGTACCCATACGAAGGAGAGCATCGGTCCGAGCAGGTACGGGAGATAGAAAATCGATTAACTCGTAAAACTCGTGAATAAAATAAAACACGATGGAATACTAATTGAAAGGAGTATCCGAGATTCGAACACTGGGTTATTATTATCTTTCTCTTCCTCGTTATAAATCCTCTTTTTTTCCCCATTCTTTCTATTCGTCAACGTTTATATTTCCTTACTTTGCACCCTGTGAGCTTCAAATTTTTATCCTTCACCAACACCACGTTAACATTCTCGCATATTCAAACCAACACGTTGTATTTTATACGATATAGTCGAGCTTAAATTACCTGCTCTGTATAAAACCGACACATTCGCGCTTTTATCAATTCAATTTGCAGCCAGATAACTGCGGTTCTTAATTATATCTCGAGCTTATACACTTAATACGTGTGTCTATGTACATGTGTGTACATATATTTATGATCGCAAGGGCGTGCTGCCCAATAAACGCAAGGAGGAGCCCCATCACGAAAGGCGAGCAACGCGACTCGTGAGTCTGATCCCTTACGGTACATATCTACTCAAGTGAAAGGCACTAGTGGTTACAGCGCTAGCTTGTACGACCGATTATAATCGAGCACGAAGGGGTTTTGGCGACCCTTTGCCGCTGAGCTACCATTACTAATCACGGTCCTACCGCTACTTCTTATATCAATGTACAATACTCCACTACATTTTCTCACGGAACACCTTTAAAAAACGAATAATTTATTCGGTTATTATTGTCGGTTTTCTATTATCGTTAAAAAAAAAATTAATAATTAACATAAAGTTACACAATTTAGTTGTAGTTTTAAAGACTATAAAGACAAAGATTCAATTTTTTTTTTTCGACCATCGCTTTTTCTCTCTTCGAACTGATGGAAGTCACTTGTCGTTCTCTTCGTTTACACACTTAACTTCGCCTAGTTTCCATCCTCGTAATTCGCACAAAAAAAACTTTCGAAGATAACCTTGTATCTTTAAAACTGTTGAACGTCAATTAATTTCATTTCTTTTTGTTCTGATATTGCCCAAGATTGGATTTGTGTTCGTAAACTGGATGACGAGTTTCCACAGCTTTTCCTCATCGCCTTCCCAAAGGATAGTTAAAAAAAAGAAAAAAAATAACTCTATCAGGAAAAAGTTGGCAGTCCCTGCCAAATTTTATCGCTGATGCACTAAACAATAATAATAATAATAATTCTCAATGTTTTCTCTGCAGCTCAATAAGCTTTTTTTCTTCTTGTTAACCGTTTCTTACGTAGACAAATATAAAATAAGATAAGATAGTCTTGGGTGAAGCGAAATCTCGGTGAGTTTCTCGTCGGTCATTTGACCTAACGAGACATTGATGCGAGACGCGCGGTGAGGCTGTAACGACGAGTGTCCTACTCGAGGTCGAGGCATATATATACAAAGTGGACGTAGGCCATAAGTGTACATACGTCGTACACATAGTATGTCCATAACCTAAGGGGGCGGTGGGTATCTTGCTGCGCGGTATAGTACGTAAGTACCGTGCGGAGTCGTTACGTGAGGAACCGGTGCGGAGGGTTGAACGAGAATAAGGGTAGCCATGGCATAATGGAAAAGAGGAAAGGGGCAACTGAGAAGGGGTTTTCTCGACTATCCGGCCCGTCACGTTGGTATGTACGAAAGATACTGTAGAGTACGTGATCGCTGAAAGAAAACTAAGACGAAGAAGTAGAAATAGCCGCGCGACTCAAGACCTTCGCCGATCTCTCTTCTCCACTCTCAAATGCGAAGCTACGAATACACGGAGCTTTACACGCGAATTCACACTCACACCAGCGAAAATACTCTGGCACACATATTCCTTACAACCTGGAGGAGCAACGGGATTCAGTACGATCCGCATACTCGCCGGAAGTAACGTCATTTCCGAATACCAGTGCCTTCACCCGGCTTCGTGGTCCTTCGTACTGCGAATAAACGCCACCATCTATACCCTATTTTTTTTTCTTGTTTTTTGTTTTTTTTTGTTTTTTTTTTACTTTTATACTTTACCAGTTTCCATCCTTTTTGCCTTCCCTTGCCGCTCAAGAGACGAACGATTCGTGATAAAAATAAGAGAACCCGCCCGATGAATTTCAATGAATTGTTCCAAAGATCGTACGCTGACGTTCGTAAAAATAATTCATTGGCGATCCTCTCCTCCTCCTCCTCCTCCTCCTCCTCCTCCTTCTTCTCTCGATGACTTTTCCCGATGATGTACCTTCCGGTGATCTCGCCTCTTAAACCTCCTTCCGAGTTCTCCTTTTACTTTCGTCTAGCTCGAAATTACTCGGAGCAGGGTAAAATATTCTTTCGGCCATTTTTGACGTACTCACTGCAACGAATCGAGTCCTCCAATTGCTCCGAGTTTTCTCTGATTTCGTCAACGACACTGCGAATCCTGAAATGGTAAAAGAGAGAGAGAGAAAAAAAGAAATTCTTCTCTTCCTGAGGGTAATGGTATAAACAGCCCAGACAGCTACGTCGCCAGACGAAGATTTGATTATGTACAAACTCGGCGAAGAGGGTGAAATGCAAATATATGTATACACACTCGTATAAAATGAAAAAATAAAAAATAAAATAAAACATCCTGCAGCCGGGAAAAATAACTGAATCTATCTTTCATTCATTATAGCGACGAAGAAATAATAATCCTTAGGTTTTAAAAACATATCTGGCTCGAGAATATTTTAAAAGACATAAACATTTTATTCCTAAGAGAACGAAACTCCAGACAACGTCATTGGAAATCAAATGTTGTAAATATTGGTGAAAACGGTTTTTGCAACAATAACTTTTGAAAATAAATTCATGGTCCACGAACATATGAATTTACCTTCAACTACTGTTTCGTACATATCTACGCTTCCGTTCTGTATACACCTTATTATTTTCGGGCAGTGAATCAATTGCACACGTGGGTTTGGGTTTGCGGGGAAGGGAGAAGTGGAGCTTCATGGAATATTCAGCGATGTGAAATGCGGTCGACCATCGGGTCCTTTTGTTCCATTTAGTCCAGTGACGTTCAACCGTGCGCGGCCATTGCTGCAATGTGTGGGGAAAGCTAAAAGTGAAAATTAATTGCCCTCAACTTGCACCCCCAGAGCATGAGAGTAGATTCTCTGGATGGTCTCTCTCATTTACCTTCATCATTATCGTCGTCGCACGGACGTTACGTATTGCACAATAATTATTAAGTCACACCTATGTGTATAATATTAAGCCGTTCCGGTGTTATTCATCGGTCATGAAGTGCGGTTCGATCAGGTCAAACGCCAATTCATAGCATCGTGCTAATTAGCAACATCATATTCGCCAATAAATTATAACTCCGAGAACCGCGTAACATGTACAACATATCCAACGAGGTACAACGTCCTCGACCTATTTTTCAACTACACGGAAGTACTGTTTTAATAACAATACAATTTCGATGTATTTATTTTTCGTTCTCAACAACGGCATATTGATAAAATAAAAAATTTCCCAATAGGATTTTAACAGTACAGAGTTTACCTTTAATCCGAGAAGGGATGTTTTTTTTTCCTTCTCACTTTCCAATATTTAGGAGATTCTTTTATTTGGACAGAGATGGCGCTCAACCCAGCATTGATGTGCTGCCCTCGATCACGTCGTACTGAAACTTACATGAAAAATTGATCGTTTTTCCAGACTACCACGTACCCTCCAACGGTAATACGTAATTTATTCATTTGGCAACGAAACAACAGTCCAAATCCATAACAACTGATGGTAAATCCACTCTGCGTTCCGTTGATAAACCACTTTGGTCGGAGCTTTGGTCGGTCACCGACCAAAGCTCGACGCAAGAGTTCAAAGAATTTCCGCACGTTGTCGCCTCTTTTTTTCCACATTTCTTTCGCTTAATCTCCGGCCAATATGTTTATTGTTATTAGGTTCTTATAAACAAGTACTAAAAACAATGTAAGTAATAATTTCTTTCGTTAGAGCGCCAGGGTATGAACGACTATAAGCAAAGTTTTTACTTATGACTAGTTACATGAAATTTTATGGCCATAGTCACCGGTATGACTAAGAGGTTAAATCATAATTAACTGATCATCAGATACAGACTAATTGACAATGAGATTCAGTAAAATCATGATTTTCTCGAACGTTAGTATTTTAAAAACTGAAAATGCTGACTATTTATAAATTTGGCCACAGTTTAAATGCGTTTACCGAAGCAACAAGTATACGGAAGAAAAAAAATGCTTTACTTTGTTTGCAATGTGCCATTGTACATGAGAGCTTAGCCGGATCGATCTGATACATAGAATATGCGTACACTACTACGTACTATACGTCGATCGGATTGATGGGCGTGCACGGTCCTTGAGATACTTGAATTAAGTATACAGGTAGTTTGAGTATACAATATACATGACTCGTAGGCGTTTCAACTTTGATAAATTCGATCATGCCCTTCTTTAAGCCGATTAATCCTATATACCACTCGAGTCATCCAAATAATATCCAGATCGACTAAATGTTTATTAGCAACGATAAAATAACCCTACGGTCAATGAAATCGTGGTCACTTTCATGGTCAGATGAAGCTCGAAATTTCCAACGGCCACGAGTTGTCAAAATGTGGAAAAAAAACGTTGTCAGAATATTCATAAAACGTTGAAAATATACGCGACTGATGAGTAAAAAGAAGAAAAAAAAACATTTTTTTTTTTCAAAGGGTTTTCAATCGTAATATTTTCGATTTTTATTTTAAAATTTATAAAAAATGATTATTACGTAATTATGCCAGTGAGAGACTCGCCTATTTATGACGATCAGGCACAATGCACCTTGCATAAAAGCTACAACTATTTATAGTCGCGTCGCGATTCCGATAATGAGAATAAAATTCGGCTACAGAGTTATTCGTCGTGGCTTATAGGTCGGGGGTCATCTGCGGATATTGAAAGGTACACATACGTGAAATCGAGTGGTGTCGAAACGGTGGAAGGAACGACCGCGACTTTGTTATTTCAGTAACAAGAATCGAGCATTTTCAGTTATTTCGTCGACACACTTGAATCATTACGACACGTAAATATAGTTTTTATTAAAATTATTGGAAAGACGAAAGAAGCTGCTGCGATCGCAGGTCAAAACGGTCAACGGGAGACATCTGGCACGAACGTGTGGGTAATTGACGTCATGAGGTACGTAACATGCTAGGATATAAAACAAACGTACGGGGTTGATTATGCGAAAATCAATATTATTCTTATTCGTGCTTTTCCTTGAAAAATTCAAAAGACTACTACTTCACGTCACTAGGAAATAATCACACGATAATTATGTTTATTTTGTCATTCATTCGACATTTTATACAGTTAGATATTTATCTTTGTATTATTTTATCAGTCCTGCGATCTAATCGTATACGCTTTTTCGTCACTATTGATGATTTAAAAAAAAATTGGACATAATGTGAAAAATAAAAAACAATAGAGGAAAAAAGGGTGCAAAAAAATTTCGGTCGGTTGCGATAGAACGAATTTGCGAGTCAAAGGGTTAATAATCCCGCTGCCAGAGTTTGTTCAGTGCAGCATTGTGTGGTATGGGGCCGGAGGGTTGATGTCCTGAATTCAGGTGCATGCCCCGCACGATATTTTCTGCACGAAGCTATCGCCGCGTCTCGTAGACTTGGTCGAAAACTGCAGAAGATTATGTCGATGAATAAAAACGAAAAAAATACAATAGTTATTCGTACTCTATTTACGTCAAGAGTGTGACATCATTTTCGATCGTGAAAAACATCGTAATTTACGTATCTTCGAATGAAACTTTTTTTTACCTATTTCCGTCTTCTCCGATTTGAACTTTTTTATTTACTGCTTTTTATGGCCTCTTTTCCACCTTTCCGCACAATTGGGTATTGTGATTGGAGTGAATTTACATTCTCAGGTGTACCGATTATCACCCAAAAGAATAGTCTTACGCGCCGAATCCTCTCGTCGGAGAAAAGTTCGATCGTCCGATTTCATTTGCGCCGCGAGCGACATCGACGGAAGCAAGAAAAAAGAGAAAAACCGCCGAAACCGTGCCATACCCAGTAGTCGAGGCATATCTGAACAGTCAGGCAGGGATGGTCTCCTCGAGGCTCAGGTATATGTAGACATTGGCCCACATCTAGGACAATTTGGAATCACATTTTGTAAGTCTGATATGAGAAATCATCTTAAAGTTTTGGACGTTAAAAATAAAACTACAAACACATGAAAAAATATGTAATTCCCATAGAAATAGTTTAGTGAACATACTTTTTCTATTTTTGTTATTTTCTTTCAACCGGTGACTCTTCCTCCTGAAAAAAATGGATGAAAAGTCCTGTTGAAAAGACCGCCACAGCATTGAGCACATGGTCGCTGTGTAGCTTCGGCGATATCCTTAGTTAAGCAGCCTCGGGGGCGAGTCCAATATTCAGTTGGGTGACCGCTCAGCTGGCTCGTGTATTTATCACTGAGCGAGAGCCAGTTTTTCGGAGTTTTTAACGATGCTGATCACCAGAAATACGGTAAAACTAAAGTCACCTTTTCGCGGTTTTCCACAGTCTCTCTTACCTCTCGTGGCAATGCGATACAACGAAACATTGGGGAAGAGTTTGTTGTATAAGCAACACTATAAAAGACCTCATAGGAATCTGAACAGTGAAGTGGATTTAAATTGAGTGATGGGAAGGGCTTGTTAAATAAAAATATAAAAATCGCAAAATCAAAATTGAATGAAACTTCAATTGTAAAATAATGACAATTACTTAAGCAGATTGGTGACCCAAACCAGAATAGTTAGAATTGTACGAAATTTGTTCTGGACATCAAGAATTGTATCGAAGTAATAAACGATTTTTTAAGATATTTTCGTCTGTCCAAAAAGTGGGAACAACCCTGAATTATTCTCACAGAGTAACTTCTGAAAAAAGATTTCTTACCAACCGAATTTCAGTTCTCATTTCCGGGTTATCAAGCTTGAATTAAATTTTTTAAATTTCAGTCAATACTCATTCAAACAGAAGCTATTACTTAAAAAGCATGAAAAAAAAAACTTTTTTTTTACGTTACATGTTTTACGTTACATTTCAATTTTTTATCTTTCAACTCATGGAATAGACTTAATTTATTTCATCAGAATCAATCATTCTGATTCTGTACTCACACAAATAAAATTTGTGCGGAAACTGTCAATAAACAACGAATCAAACGTCAAAAGCCTGTAGTCGTTGTATTTATCGTTAGGTTTAGATAATCTATATCTAAGAATATCTGTCGTGGTGTATAAAGGATGAGCAATTGATAGTAAACGATAGGAATGTTGTCTATTGAATTCAGCATAAGATGTGACACATAAATAAGACTATTTAATGAAGTAGAATTCGATGGATGTATGAAAATATGTGTCTGACGGCAGGGGAACAGGAAAGGCAGAGGCCCGGTAGTGGTAACGACGAGTGAGTAGAAAGGGGGAGGTACGTGGGGTGAAAAGGGGGACGCGAAGGTGGTCGCGAGGTTCAGCTTTCGTCAGCTTTCCCTTGCCCCTATCGTCGTGAACATCACATACCGTGTTAGAGGCGCACAGTCGATTGCGCAGTGGAAAGGCTCGCGCGTGTCTCTCCTGCGCGTTCAACTCCGCGAGCACCGTGTGTTCGCGCGAGCCTCGCAGGATTCTTGTGCCGCATAGTCATAATACTGCTCTTTAACAATATTACAATAACTGACTAATTTATTTCTCGAAAAGCTTTAAGCACTACCGTACAGAATTATCAATCGGCCGTAAGTTCAATTACAATAAGTGACAACAACCGGTAAAACAAAACTGAATACCGACAGCAACTACAACTAAATTACCAGTAATTATAAGTTATTTCAACGAGAAATTTGATTGAGCGATGTGACAAAGACAGAGACTTAAAATTATAAACTTTACCAGAACCAAGAAAAATTAGGAATAAAAGGATGACACTTGGTTGCAAAAAAATGTCACTTTTTACTGAGGACCCACGAGTGTTGATTTTTCAACGATCAGCAAATACGTTCGAGAACAGTATAGCGATCGTGTAACGAGTGCGTGACGTGATAATCGTGAAGGAAAAAAATAAATAAACATGAAAGAAAATTAAACGAAAGAAGGTTTGCAGAAGATAAATGAAGATAAAGATTAAAAGTTTGCAGAAGATGTTGCGATCTCTTGGTGTTTAATGATGCAATGTTTTTGACCAATACCGCAACAATAATACTTGAAGCGTGACAAAATCGCGCAAAAAGCTTGACACCACTGCCCCGTACACGAGTGCGATCAGATATCAGGAGCATACATCGCGGAGAAAGATTCCTCTCTCGCAACAGGTACGAGTTACCATTTTTTTTTATCTGCGTCCCGGTCAATTTGAAAATTTTGGCTTCCCGCCAAAAAAAGGCGCTTGGTTTGATTTCGTGCCCGTAAACAATGGCCGTTTGTTGATGAGTTCATAGTCGATTAGTCGATAATAATGCTTCATAAATGTTGCAATTCTGTAAGTGTCTGTTGAAGTTTTTCTGTATTGATTTAAATAGAACAGCCTTAAATGCACTCTTGAATTGAGAAGAAAAAAAAAAAAAGACATTTTGACAGAGTTACGAGGTTCTTAACTTTTACGATAGTGCGTTACGGTACTGGCGAATCCTTGAAAGTTTGAAATTAATTTTATAGCAGGTCAGGTATACGTTGTATTTGCATGGATATATGGGCGTACACACGTTTCGATGCTGAGGTCACACAGTATATATTTAGAGAATTAAAATGCATATTTAGTTGTTAAAAAAAATGAATAATGAATTTTGTACTAGTTCAATTGTTTCGTGAGGCAAAAAAAAAATTTACCTAGAAAATAACGAATGCTGGTATAATATTGAGATGAACATATAATACACTCGAACAAGGTTAAAATTGAAAACGATAATATCGATTGTTGCTCGGGGTGAAATGTTCCTCTACAGCCATACTGAGCGTTGCGCAAATTGATTGCAGTGATAATATTCGTTAATCGAGTACCCTCGGTGTATGGTGGATGACAAGAAAGCAAAAGATAAATAAATGCAAGAAGAGAAAGCTCGTGGGAAAAGAGGTTCTCGATTTTTGTCGACGACACTATCGCAACTTTCTCTCTCTCTCTCTCTCTCTCTCTCTTTTGGTCCATTCAAATAAATGTACGATACGTATATAGGTCATTTCATATGTCAGAGGTCAACCTAAGTTAGGCCTCAATACCATCTCCCACAGGTTGATTTTTTGAAAAGCATTTTATAGCATAAACTAAGGCTATTAAAAATATTCATATTATTGTTATTGTGTATGGATGTTTCGGACATATTGGAATATTTTTATATTTTCAGTATTGGAAATATTGAATATTGGCTCTGGCTTAAATGCTGATTTTTTTTTTTTTAGTTCTTTTAGACTTGGAATCACAAAAAAATATGACTCTGTATCGTTTTTTTATCGAATAAAATATCGTATGTTAGGGTCGTTGAAAAGTTTTATTTTCAAGAGTTGGGACCATCTGCTTTGTAGGATGCAATGTCTGTTCGTGACTTCGCATTGGTTACCGAATCATCACGACCTACCCCTTTTAATCGTTCAAGGCACTCCTCAACTCTTCCACTTACCCTGTATAATAGTCTGGGCGTATTAAATGGACGATTGATCGGAAAACCAATCGGAAATATGTATCCTTTCGACTGTTCTCCGTTATTACGCTGCTCGCATTTAGCGCCTATCGTTCGTTCAATAGTTGCGCTAGCAATAAACAATTTGTAACCAATAATCTCGAGTTTTTGCATCTTTAATCCTTTACCAAGTCAAACATAATGGTTCACAATAATCTAAGCTATGAAATAATGACATTGAGACGTATCGACAAGAAAGTTCACAAGTCACTCAAATAACGTTTGCTCATATACAAGCTAACAAATAAAATAATATCGTTGTCATCAAATACCAAATATCGCTACAACCGTATATACAAACTGGATCCTCGAAAAAAATGATAAAACTCTAAAGTACATCCTCGACAAGTCAGTCAACGATGAAATGGAGCAAGAAACGAGAACTACTCTTTATCATAGTCGGAAACGTATGGGTTAGTTGACCTACATTAGACCGAGCATAGGGTTGTGACTGTGCGACATTAGCCGGGGTATGCCTATCGTCTACTAGCTATGTACACACTATGTATATGAAATAATTAAAAAACGACCGATCTCCGCACGTGTTTGCGTGACGATGTCAGCTGCCCCAAGGCGACAATAGCTACTTTCATTTCGTTTTTTTTTTTTTTTTTTTCATTTTTTTTTCAGTTTTTTTTCATATACTTCTTCTTTCCTTTCATTCTCCACTGTAAAATCGTTCTTTGTGGGGCTAGTGTAGCATTTTTCTATCTACTATGCCTCGGAATTGCTTCGCATAACATTCATACACTGTTTTATTCCGTCATGAATGTCTGAGTTTGAGTTTTTGGCCTCGAGTTGGTTAATAAATTACATAGGAATGTTTTTTTTTTTGTATTCGTTAATTAATAACGTCATTTTTGTCTCACTCGGACGAAATTTTTGACAGTGGCAGTTCAGAAGGCTTCGGATGAATTAAAGAAATTATATAATTATACTCAAACGAAGAATTGATATCATATTCTGTTCGGATAAAAATTTAAGCTGTGGATATTTTATGAAGCATTCTTAATGAACTCGTAATGAAGATTAATCACGCCAACTACTATGCTGTCTGGGAAATTATTGAATTATAAAAATTACTCGAAGGAACAGTAATCCGTGGTCTGCATGCGTTTTATTCCGTTATTCAAAGGCTAATGCATAAAAGCTTTTTGATGTCCGATTGTTGCGATATCTTGCACGCCCCAACCACAAGCGTTACTATTCCTCTATCTCATGGCTTTACACGTGTCGTTAATTCCAACACGAGCAACGGCTCTTTGCGGGGATAAATAATCCTCGATAGCCATTTGTTGTCTACGCACGTACAACATCGACGACCATTCGCGCCACAATTCGATACGCAACCAATTTATACTACTCACACAGTCAATTGATCAACTATTATAGTTTTATTGAGGCTAAAAAAGTGTCATCCGTTATCGGTTGATTAATAAAAATTGAAACAAAACGTCAAATTTATGTTTTGATATTAAATTCACGGAATTCTGGGTACAAAGTAAAAATTTACATAATAAAGCAAAGATAAAACATGATTTCGAAGTAAAATCGAAAGAGCACGAAAACCTAATCTCTCCTTATTGCCTAAGGTCGGGTTTCCCTTTGTTTATGGTTTGTAGTGAACTTTGGAGCTAGAACTCGAGTCAGTGCTCATTTAGCTCAGATTGAAATCCACTCTGAAATTGCGCTTGGTTTATCGATCTATCTTAACTTCTCAGATTAAAGGTATTGGGTCAAAGTTGCATGACAACTCAGCCGATTTACAAAGAACTTCTTGTTTTTTTATATATTTTCTATTAATATGATCCTGCGTATACCCTCGTGGGTTTTCACGAGCCAATCCCATCACTTTAACCCGACTTCACTAACTCCCATGTTCCTGTAAGACCCCCAAGAGTGTTGCCCACAGCCACTCTATCCTAATGCACTACTGTATCGCATTTGCACGAGGGTCGAGGGAAATTTCGAATAACCCGGCCGACCACTACGGACGCTTAAATTTTTACTGACTTTCAGATGGTTAGCACTAACAGAATCTCAGAGAAACATACCTCCCGCTTAGCGATTAACGCGAGAACCCACACACTTTTTTTTCTAATTTCCAGACTATTACACAGAGTGGGTACAACGTTCGCACGAATACAAATGAAAAAAAAAAAAAACAGACCATTACAGTCGTATGTTTAGACTCCTGCTATTGTGCTTAAGGATTTTTTTAGCAAGCTATGTTTAAGCAAGCGATTAACATATTTATAAAATTGCATTCATTTATAATTTCATAATGTTTGAAGAGAAGAGAGTTTATGTTTTGTGTTATGACCAAAAAAATTGCCGGACCACATACCGACTCCGCATACCCATTTCAGAAATCACAATTTTTTGAGAAATTTTCAATCAGCGTCGGTGTAAAATCGTCCCAAAAACTCCTATCATTGTTCACATTTACTCAAAACTACTCGAAATTTTGTTAGATTTGTGGAAGTTCCAAAATTTCGAGACATTTGTCGGTCACATGAAAATGAATTTACAGTGATGCTGAATATTCAAAAATGATTATATTATTTTGACAATTTTTTGAAAATTGTTTGAAATATAAATGTTGAGTGGTCTCGAAGGTTAACGGGTTTGGAACATTGGAATCGCGAAATGCAATCAAACAGATACACTACAAGTAAATTTACTTTTTACTTGTCAACACTCAAGCAAACACGCTCCACGATCTTCCTGAAAGACACTTTCATAAGCTTAGCGAGCATGTTGAGTATATAATCCTGTTATACATCGTGTTGACAATATGTGTAAGCGCATAAGCTGACGCATATAGATGAGAAGAAAAAAAAGTCTATCTTCTGAAACATGATCAGATATTGGCAGGCTTACAATTGCAATACACCTTGGGCATTACATAATACTCCTGAAATCTCAGCTTCCCAATCCCACGAACAGAGTTTACTGTTACAACGAAACATCGACTTGCAATAAAAAATTTCATCTAAATTATGAATCCTATACTCTGACTGATATTAACTCCGACTGTGAATTCTGCTTCGAGTCGAAAACTTTATTCGAATGGAATAAAAGTGTCAGTCCCTGAAGGGTTGAATAGTTCTTGTGTTCAGCTTATTATATATTTTCTCCCGCTGTAGTTATACAACACGAAACTCGAGGCAAGGGGCTGTTCTTCCACTGTGAATAATTCAAGAATCCTCCAAGCGAGTGTATCACGCGCACAGCATCCGTTATCTCGGTCCAACGCACTATAACCAAAGTCTTCGTGTACTTCTCACTTTTGTCCCGCACATGTACTTTCTGCATCGGTATAAGCACCCTCGACGTTCCGACGTCAAGGAGGCAGATCTTTTTACGACGTTGCGCCTTAACAAAAAGTTTCAGTCCCTTTTTTCGATTTTTTCTCTGTTAAGCTCGTTTTTTGAGACTACATTGGATTTAGGGTCGATGTCGTCGCTGTTGTTGTAGGCGTCGCCCATACGTTGAAGGTAAACTGAGGCTTCAATGCGAAGCAGAGCAAAAGTATGTGTTAATGTAACGAGCTATTAAAGGCCATTGTCACTGAGTGTTGATGAGGCAGATTTATTCCCTTTAAAGTTACAGACATTAATGCTTTTATGCGTAATCATGCCCAAATGTCAATGCCCCAATATGTCAAAACTGACATTTCACTATACTCTTAGAGTTTTTCAACAATTGGATACGTTTCCTGGCGTATTTTTTCTTTCAAAATCAAAAATCAAAATTGATATAGAATTTCAATTAAATAGAATTTAATTTTCAAGTGGGTATGGATTTCTTGGATTTCTTGGTTGTTTGGGAGAAGATTAGTTTTCATTCGTGTGCAAATCCGATTAGTATTGAATTTTTGTACCCGAAAAGTATGCACTTGTGTTGAGAATAACTCTTAAATAGATTCTTATTAATTAATTCAGCTTTTAAACTCATTATTCCCATCTTTTCATTGCCACTCTTTGAATACTTTCTTGACTGCGCATTCGATATGAACGACCCTCATGTTGTTGGCTGCGAATTGTAAAAAAATCCGAACTAAATTACCCTCAGTCACTGAAGAGCTTTCCTCACTCATTCCTCTTGCTTCGTCTACCGCTCTGTTCCTTTTGTTTTCTGCTACTACCGGTGACTTTTTCCGAGGCTACTTAAAGAGATTTACAATCATGCAGATACATCACTAACATTTTTTACTACCCCAAACGTCACTGAGACGTTTTTCATGGACCTCGTCTTTTCCTGTGCTAGAAAAAAAAGTGGTCGAGTGTAAGACTGACCTAACGGAAGCAAGCTGACAGAGAAGTGAGTCCTGACAGATTCAGAGCAGAGCAAGTTTAAAAAATGAAACGCATACTTTAGGCGAAAAGACTCAGAAAACCTTTCTTTTAAGATTTGGTGTCAATGCAGTAATTAATCGCGAACGAGAATTAAGGATTTTCATTGACGGTAAGAACCCCAAAGAATTATCATCATTCGCGATTATCGATACGAAGAATCTTGCGGTCTATTTCTCGTCGAAAAATAAGGGGGAAGGAAAAATTGTACAACAATGCATTGGTGCGTGATTAAAAACGATTTGTTCTCGTTTTTCCGATGTTCAATCAAGGGTGTTACCTTAGACAATGTATCCGATTCGTAAAAGTGGCAAAAGAGTGTTTGAAGAAAAATACACGATAGGGTGAAAGTTGAAAAGAAATAACGTGACAACTGGCAATGAGAGATAAAAAGAGCATAGCTGGGTATTAAAAAGGGCGCATCGAGGGGAATGAGCCACACTGGTATTATGTTCTTCGTGACGTTCGATCTGACTGAAATAATTATGAACCTCCGGTTACGATGGATTCATCCAAGAATAAAACGACAGGAAATATTTATGAGCTCATATATGAAACGAACGATCCGCATCGTCAATTTTTTTGACGTTTTTATTATCGAAGAGCGTTCTCGCGATCACCAATCGCAACGTGATCAACTCCATCCGCGAAATTGATGTATCAAAACTGCAAACCATTCAACATAAATAATATCGACCGGATAAATTGAAGTTATCCGAAGGGATATCATAACTCTTTCGATGTTTCATCACACATTTTCAAGTATCAAGGGATTTGAATCAATCGATTTTACCTGCTGAAAATATTATTCAGAAGTTGATGAAAACTTTAGCGAAAAACCGTTTCGACAGATACAGCAATGCGTTTTATTTATATTCATTATTTTTTTTCCCCCGAAGCTTCGCATAGTAAAGGGCTCAGTTTCATTTACGATGGAAAATAATTCGTGGCCATAGCCCTGATCCTTGGTGCAGATATGCGAAAAGCCGGGGATCCTGCATCGTTGGTGATGAACGACTCGGCCGCGTCAGGTCGACAGACAGACATAAAAGGAAACGAAAAAAAATGTGATAGACTCTCTACGATAATAGAAGAAGGCCAGTGTCACGCAACTCGAGGTTCATATATCGATTCATAAGTATACGTATCAATTTTCTTAGACCTTTGCTGTGCATGTCTAGGCCACACCCGTATGCCCAACTAATATGCCACTGGCGTATATACATACATGGGCGACTCGATTCAAAAGTGCTTAAGCGACTTGACTTCAGATTTCGAAATCATCTTATCCATTCCTGCCTAATGATTTATTTACTTTTTCAATTATTATATTTATATTCAATTTTTTTTTCAAAACCCTTTTCAAAGTATCAACTCGCGATACCAAGTCAAATGATTAAGGATGAAGTTTGATCTCCTTCCCTGAAAATACTAGATAATTTATTGGACACTTTCGTAGACACATTGAAGGACAAGCCTGACTGCTTCCAATTTTTCCAAAAGCCCAAGAAAACACATGAGAAAAAATTGACCAAAGATAAAATCATTAAAGTGCTGACGGAAGATCCAGAAAACACGATTGCTGGTTGACAGTGAAAATGACTAGTTCAATTTCTACTGAGTAGATACTTTTTTTCACGTCTATGGGGCTAAATAAATATACAATGGGCACTTTTGACTGTCCGAATAGACTTCTGATGATATCTCGTTTATCACAATTATCTTCTTTTTTACAAAATTTACCGGTAAATTCTGAATAGAAATGAGAGTGTAGACTGAAGTGCCTTGTATCCACAAGCTTCGGGGTGAGTTTGTCTTGCGGTCACTTGTATATACGAAGGCTACGGCAAGCACTCACCAAACTCTACATCCAAACAATATATTCCAGAATAACACTGTTTATATACCATAATGGATGAGTCCTTACAAGGTTCCATACAGAGATGCTCCTCTTCAACTTGACCTCTGTTCACCCTGATTTATGTTAAGAAATTTGCGTTTAAATGATTTAAAAACCAAGTTGTTTGAAGTAATAATTCGCATGTTATTCAACGCATTTATTCGTGGATGGAACACTTTGATAATTTGACGGAATAAAGTACATTCGCAGAAACAGGACATTTTCGATGATGAAAAAAAACTCGCAACCCTAATCGATGAGGAATGTGTGAATACACGCCATTGGGACGTTTGTTTGTCTCTGTTCTTTTCGTCCGCGACCAGCAGCAGCCTTTACGACGATTCTGAGACTCATCGTTCGACGGGCAAATATTTGTTATGCTCCTCGGAACGAGCTCCGGTTCAACGTCGCTTTTAACCTGTCGTACGCGTTTACATTCGATCGAGATAATAGATCGAGCATTGCTATTGGCTACGAATACTTGAATATTATTCAGTCGTTCCCTAGGAAATCCCTCATCGAAAAAAATACGACAAATAATGAAGGAATAATTAAGAAAAGTTTATACACTGAGAATTTTGCTTAATCAGTGATTCGGACGGAACTTGGTGTGTTCTTTGCACGTGTACGAGGTCAAGATGTCATTGAACAACTGAACAAGGAAATAGGTTCTGAATCCCGTGTATAATTAGACAATTCGATATTTTAACAACTGATAGATTTGATTTTTCATCCAAAAAACGAAATATTTCATAGCCTGGCTAAAAATAAAAAAGTCGAAAAATCCTCAAACTAATTTAAAAGCTTGGGAGCAATTATGAAGAACTTAAATTGCTGGGAGTGTTCGAATAGGTGACAGTGAGGGTAAAAGAGGTTCGGCTTGGAAATTGGGTGCGGCAAGAAAAATGCTTCATTTTTCTTCGTGCACAAGTATATCTTACGATATAAATGAGCAAAAAATAAGTTCTACAGGTTCTGAGATATGGAAGTTTGTTACTTATGCATAGTATTCATCGATCAGTTGAGAACTCTTAAATAACGGAACGAAATTATTTACGAAATTATTCATAATTGTTCTACGCGTTTCTCCTTTCCAAAGGCCACTAATTCTGTAGGAATATTCATTATAAATTATATTTTAAATCACAATAAATCACATTTGATTGCACGCGTTCGATTTAAGACGCGTCGCCATTTTCTGCAACGCACTAAACACTGATTCATCTACTACACATTTGCCTTATCGAGAAATGAAACAAAGCTGTTGAATATTTAATAAAAAAATCGTTCGAATACACACAGGAAGTGTGTATACGTTTCGAGTCGACGACTCGTGCACGAAACACTCTTGAATTCTTTAGTTTGCTCGTTCAAACATTAGCCAGCTACGAACTAGTGAGCTTATTATGCGTTATGAACTAGACCCACTAACCGACCCATATAAAACAAATGCACATGTATTTATACATCGCACATACTCATACATCGATCTACACCATTTGTAACTCAAGTGTAATCCCTCACTCACTTTTTTCCTATATTACATGGTCATATACGAAAAAATGTCAGTCAATATACATCCAAAAGCTAGTGATTAAATATAACATTTTTCCAGAGATAAGGCAAATTATGACAATCAATTTCAAATTTAGTATATTCTGGAACCCGTAGCGTTCATTTATTATTCATCGAATTTGTTTTACGAATAATGTCAAAGTGACAACACTAGAGAAACAAAAATGTCTGATACGTCTTGGGAACGAAAGAAAGCAAATAATGTTTTTGAAATTAATGTATTCTCGAGATCGTATCGTTTATCCATTATTTCTTGGATTTATTCGAAAAAATATTGTTCATTAAAATGAAAAATGTATCATGCCTCAATCTTGCATCAATTATATCAGTAAAATAACTTCCTTGTACACTCGTTTTTTATTTCAAACAAATTCCAAAATATGGCGAACATCAAAGCTGTAAAGAAATGAAAAATATTTGAAATCTCGATGATTCATAGTGATTTTTTGTTTTTTGCAGGATAAAAGTGGATACATTCGTTGGGAACAATCCACGGTTAAAAAAAAAAATTCGATCGTGAAGGAGTCCACGTGACAAAGGGTGCGGGTGAATGTAAAAAAAAAAAGAAAAAAAAGCGATTCCGTAGAACACGTCAGTTCTGAGTGCGGTTGTGAAAAGAAAAGGTGAAAGGTGACGAAAGCGAGAGGTGGCGCGGGTGTGGTGAGAATCTCCCAAAAAAAAGGGGAAAAAACGGTGGGTGAACGCGGGGCATGGTCGTAGGTGAGACGGCGGGGCGATGACGCTCTACCACCGTCCACCGGCGTCATCACGAGTCCCTCAGGACTCGACCAATTTCCTCGTCCCGATCCCGCTCCCGATCCCGATCCTCCTTAATCTCTCAACGCGCTATCGACATCCCAGAAACGGAACGATAGATCCAATTGCACCCGCAAGGAGGCATGAGAGATCGTTCTCGGCATCACGATCATCAAGATCAGGCGATGCCCCTCGAAGAGATACAAGGATTGCTGCCGCCTCCGTGCAGACAAGGTTCGTTCATTTATCGATTTGCCTCGTCTTCTCACCTAGAATTCTGTTTCAGAGAGAATATTTTTGATAGAATAAATGTAAGACTGTTCGAGTGTCTTTTTCTGATGAGTTGAGCGCATATTTATTCATTCTTTGACAATCCAAATCGCTAGAAAATTACGGATTATTATTCAAAATATCTCGATCAATTGCGAAAGTTCCGCGAATGCATATTCATTGATATACTTTTCAAGGTGAAATAAATTCATTCTCAATTTATTGAATCATTGTATTCAACTTTTTCCATACAATTATGATTACAATTATTGTACATTATTTACAAATAGATTTAGTATTTTGCCAAAGGCATAAATGTGAAGGTAGAAATTTAAGTACAGAGTTTGATGTGCTAATTAAACGCATAAACCGTGTATCAGTATCGCTGCATGTCTCGTTAACCAAAAAATACGAATTCATAACGTAGATTTGTTCTAAATATCATCAATGCACCGTTGCTGTCAATCTTTTAAATGGCATAATTGTTTATAAACGAATCCTTGTGGTCGTAGGAACAAGTAAAATGATTTCTTAACTTTATTCTATATTGATAATACGTCTGTTTAGTGCATTAGACTTGCTGTAAAACCATTATCAACATTTAGCGATAAATTTACTAATTCAAAGTACAGTATTTACACTTTAAATGATCTTCTCATACTTATAGCCGCGACGTTGGGTTGAGAGTTACAGAACTTCCATCAACGGACGAAGAAAACACTGACGAGAAATGTTTTCGCACTTTAAGTCGTAGTTGCTCGTTTTCCACAGTTGATCCGATTTAAAAAATTCTTTAACAACGAGCTTATTGGCAAAATTTTTATTCTTCCCATCTCAACAACATTCAATAAAAGATTCAATTGCAATCCACTTTAAAACCATTGTTTCAAGTAGAATGAAAATCATTCAACGCGCAGAGTTATTTAGAAAAGAGCAGAAGCGACACTAGCATCGAGAAAAAAAGTTCTGGACACATTTTTAGTGCTTAAAAAATGTAAAGATACTTACGTAGAGTGTCCAAGTAGCCCAGGTTGGACCCGCAGTTTGATCTCATTTACAAGTTTTCTCAAGAAACGAAAAAAGAAGTGAAGAACGAAATGATTGGTTTGCATCCAACCTCATCAGCTGCTGATAGAACTTCATTCCAGCTCTCGAGGAAATCGTAGATGGAGGAAAATTCTTCTAACGGGTTAACCCCATTTAATTTTGACTGTTTTACCGAAGGTTGAGCAGAGTGACACCGAGGTTAATTACCACTTAGTGAGCACCGGGTCGAGTCAGAAATGACGGGAATGACGACAACGACGCGGATAGATGGGTAGAGTGGATTTGTCAACAGTGGCCATAGACTGCTGTATATCGTTGTACTGTACTGTATATCGTTGACAAACCCGAGGGCAGAACGATCGATGCGAAGTAGGCAATCGCGTGGTTTACGCTGTTTAAACGATCATTTTCTCAAAACACTGTTAGATTTTTTTTCAACAAATAATCGATCGTAACCATCGGCGAGTTTCAATCGTCGAAGCGAAGCCACGAACTGACGACTGATCCTTTCGATAACGAGGTGCCATTCGCAAGAAGAAACCTTGGCTCGATGCCCTCAGATACGAAATCTTCTCCATTTATTCGTGCGTTTGAGTGATAATTTTTTTTAAACCGAGCGTCACGTTCGTGCATCAAAAGCTCGCGATATACACGTTTCCGTGATGAAATATGGGAATAAAATCAAAGAAACTTTATCTCCATTGTTCCAAACTTGTTCGTTCAATTATTGTGTTGACGAGTTGAAAAACAATTGTTCACTCAGCTTAAAAAAAAAGAAGTATTCTCGATAAATTTGCATTAACGTAAAAGAGGCGGCATATTCGCTCTTTGCTATCGCACGCTAAAGTTTTTCCTTTCTCTCGTAGTTAAACAAAAGCTCGAACCTGTTCGCTATGTTGACTGCTCGCTCGGACCGACGCGAGCTCGGACAATCGAAATAGCAAAATACGTGCGTTTGAGAGACGGCAACAAAAACAAACTGTCAAAAGGGGAACACGCTCAAGAGACTCGACAAGGGCAAACGCATGATAATCGTGACGTTTCACAATAGCACAAAGGCTCGAGGCTTTTTTTATTCCAATACCATAGGCATGACTTTTTGGTTTTTATTTGACAATGTGGTTAACACAAAGAAGTATGATGAGGGAATAAAGTGTCATTCGCAACTCGAAAAACAACAGAACGCTGATCGATACTTCATTTTCGATGTATAAATAAAGTTGCAACGTTTTGAGACTTCTTGAAGTAATTTTTCTTGACTCTGAAGAGCAGGGCATCGAGCAACGTGCTGGGCATTTTTGAAATATTCTCAAACATTATATTAGATCTTCACATTTTCCTTGCTACAGACAAAATCAACGCTCATCGAAGTGTCTATTCTGAGACTTAGCACGATGAATGCGACGTAAACTAGTGACGACAATTCTACGTTAGTTGAAAGTTTCATAGAAGGCAATTGACAATATCGTACGGATTATTCTCTCGTAGTGATATCCACTCTATTCAACCAACTGCTCGCTCGATCCATATACACGTCCCAAGTGTTGGATCTAGTTAAACAATATTGTCAGCAAACACAATGCTGATCGAGTGAAAAAACCGTAACTTCTTATCGTGGACGATAATAACTGAACTTTGCTGTACGGAGAACTCATCTCTTTCGAGCACATGAGAAAATAAAATACTATGGATGAATAAAATGTACAAATTATAATTCTCAATGGATAGAAAATTACTTCGAATGCCGCCTCCTCAAACATCGTTATTCAAGCCACTGATTACTTTTGAATTTAAGTTAGAAATTGATGAAACTGTGACATTTTTTGTTATTCATTTGCAATTGTATTTTTTTTTCTCTCACTACAGGTAACCGGGGACCGCTCAACGTCACTATTGTACAAGTGGGGGGTGGAAATGGAAGTAGTGCTGGCAATGACTTGTTGGGCTTGGAACCACCGGCTGAGTTGAAACCGTCTCCGTCGCCACTTTCCGAAACAAGTGCGACCCTGCCGTCTGACAACAATGACACCTTCACTGGAGGTATCAAATAATTTTCATTTGAATTTCCCATCAGCTAGATCAGCCTGTAGTATTTTTCTGAATTCGATCTCATTTAAGGGCTAGTTCTCTTTCCTTTTTTTTTTTGAATTTTCAAGAATATTTTACTGGCAGAAAATCCTGATGTATATAAACATGAAAAAAATGCATGCTCTGTGAGAAATTTCATCACAATCGATCGTTCAATTTTTGATTAAATTTTTCATTTTTATATTTCCGATAAAAACACTTTTTTTTTAATTTCCGCTGAAAAGAGAGGAAATTTTTTTTGTCGAACAATAATATTTTTGAAAAATCGAATCGTTTTACTCCCTGGGGGTATGTGAGCTTTCAAAATAATAAAAAATAAACGTAATTGAGGGGCTTTGCGAGGAAAACAGGCCGAAAAACAATGGGCATTTTTGAGCGGAATTTCAAAGAAAACGATGCAGCCTATAACTATGAAACAACACAAAAGAAAAATTCCAGGTACTCCGGTGGCGTATGGCCGTGGGTTGTACGAGGTCAAAAGAGAAGCCTCTAAAAAAAACTGATGAGTGAAGTTGACAACAGTGAATAGGTACACATCATCAGAATTGAAAAAAAAAAAAATCAAGTAAATTTTCAAAAAAGACATGAAAATGTCAAAAATCAATAAAATGGTGGGCACATGGACAAGTATTTCAAAATTTTGCTCACTCTTCGTGTACAGGAGTCCAATCAAATTAAGCCCCTTCGATGAATCGTAGAATGAAGAAGCATTTTCACAGAATGCAACTTGCATTAAAGTGGTTGAACAGTTGAATTATTCGTGTTGATATTAAAGTGATTAAAAATTATAATTTGTAGAAAAATGCTTCTTTTGCGTCCTGGTTGAAGAATACTTACCCCTAAGAATGCAAAATTCCAGAGTCTGAAAATCTTCGCGAGTGCGAATCGACGTTTAACTCTTATGAAACCCCTTAACATAAGTTATGATTCGATTGAAAATACATAATTACGTTGTAATAAGTTTGTTTTGAGGAAAAAGCAAACACGAAAAGCAATTAAAACGAAAAAGATTTCACTCGGTAGTTTCCAAGTCTATTTTTACTCCCAAAGCTCTTACAACAAACTTTTAAACAGAACTATGCTCGCGATGTAACTTCAAAAGAATCCTACGAACAAAGAACGAGTACGCGGTTATATTTTCGCTCAACCACAAGAGCTTTTTGTATGACCGCTGAAATATTTTACCGCTTATCCGAGACTTTTTCGTACTATTTCTCAGCAAGCTTTAACTACAACACGACGGTCATACATTTCTTTCTGACTTCACTCCATGCGCTACTTCGGGACTATCGAATATACATCGTTCCGTTTCTTTTACTACTACCGAGCCTATTGTTATTATTATCTTTTTTTTCGGAGCAAGTTGCTTTTCAATGATGAGAGTGTTTCGCAAATCTCGTCCGCACCTTCTCCAGCGTCAAGACAGTAAAAAACAGATTATGAAATTCGCTGGTTTAAAAAAATTCATTCTCCGTAACTTTCGTCATATTTTTCAAATTCTAAAAAAATAATTTTAATGTAATGGTGTTGATGTTTGGTGACAGTCCTTCACTGAAAAACTCGTAACCCTAATCGGATTTTCTCGAGTCTCGATTAAGAGCTGACCTACCGACGAGAGTGTGATGCAGGGTCTTCGGGTGTGTCAGCAGTAAAAGCCTTGCCCTCGGTTGGTTAATACTTTCGAGTAGTCGAACAAAGAATGCGAAATATGTACCAGTGATTTTTGGGATTTTGATTGATTTTTATCAGTTTCAATAAGTCAACAAAACATTGTACAAGTCCATTTGTAGTCGTGCATGAAAGAAAAAAAAAACAACCCGAACATTCCCATGTACGTAAAAAGAAAACAATATGCTGCGTGGAACTCAAGTGCTCGAGGAATTGCAAAAAAAAGAAGATTGGAACGATAATAATTTGCTTAACGTGATTTAAGTGGTAGAAATTGAGATAAAATTCGTTTTGAAACATTAAATAACGTGTTTGTATGAAATATGTCAGTGCAATGCGTTCTGTGGTCATTTCCGAGTGATAATTAATTACGAAACGATTTCGCTAGAACGTAGAAAAATGTAGCCATGATCGCGAATCGTAACGAAAGTTTGAGCTTCCCAATTAACCATCGAATATGAATTTATCTTGTGGAGTGAATATCGTCGTGATATTATGACGAATAAAATATCCCCGGATGTTTTTGTAATAGATTGCGACAACGACAGAAACAATAATTACAGTGACAATAAAAAGCGACAGTCACTTCAAAGACTATTGAGGACTCGTGAGAAAAAATTGACAAAACTTCAAAACAAAAGAAGAGGTAAATACGAAGAGTGATCTTTTGAGTGCTCACAAGAATTTAATATTCAATTTTGTTATAATATTCTAGAAAGTCCTTGACATGATTCTTTTATTTTTTCCTGACTGTTTCCTCATTCTGAGGAATTAACAGCGTTAAATGGCGGGGCTGTAACCGCAACGCGGGCTTTAAAGTTAACAGGCGTGTAGGGGCTTCTTACGTTTATTCCGATACGGAGCTTTGCGAATCACTTCAAGTTCCCTTCCTTGAGCAAACTGCTCTTTGTTGACAATTGTATACAATCTCGCAAAGATTTTTCTCAAATTTTTGTCACCAGATGCATTCAATTTGTTTATTTCGCAACGTCATTTAAACATATTTTGCAATATTTTTTTTCATGACGTGTATTCTTCTGAAAAGTTTAAAATATAGTTTTTTTTATGAAACCGTTTTGAACTAAATAAATTACTTATCAAATGACATAAGTACAAAGTAAATCCGATGCTCCGTTAAAGTAGAAGTCTCGCCATAGAATTTTCACAATTGAAAAACAATTTACATTTCACGGAATAATTTCAAAACTTTTCTACAAAATTTTCCATTTTTTTTTCTAATGAAAGAAAAACAATAAATAAATGTTCAAAAGTAAACAAGAGAGTCAAATTTTGAACGTAACTGTGGCGAGACTGTTTACCTTAAAGATTTATCTTTGAATGAGTGAAAAGTTGTCGAATTAGTTCAGCTCCATTTTGCTCTCTAATCATATTTTCATTGTTGTTATTAATCCGAAAAGGCGTCGACCCCCGACTACTACTAAGCGGCGTTGGAGGATGCGGTGATCGTAGTACGTGGGAGGGTCGTTACCACGTGAAGGAACATCGTCGTGCCGGAAAAGCGACATTCCAGGGTCAGGTGTACAATTTCCTGGAACGTCCTTCTGGCTGGAAGTGCTTCCTATACCACTTCTCTGTGTGAGTAAATTTTCTTGTTCTTCGCCTCATCTCCTTTCTGTGATCGTCTTTTTTTCTGCGAGACTCCAATAGTTTTATAGACTCCAATGTTTTATTTTCTCGTTCGCAAGCGAATGTACTATAAAAACTCGAAGGTTCATGAATTTGATCCGGTCGTTTAAATAATTTTATTGCGTTTAAATTTTCTCCGACCTTGAGGTTGAACGTTAGAACAACGTTTTTGCCCTTAACCTGCACGAAAAAAACGTCGGTATCGACTGCTCGGAACACCTGGCGAGAAAATTTTGTAACTTTATGAAACACCGGAAGACCATCGAGTCAAGAAAGACCAGCGACGAATCATTAATCTTTTCTTTGTCGGTCCGTATAAAAAAAGTGTCATCTTCAAGATCGCGAATCTGAAGATTAATGACCGTTGCAAGCGTCTTCGAGATGTTCCGGGATAGAGCGGAAAAGCTTAAGCCATTGCCTCAGCTTTCCGCATATATTAAGCTTGTTATTCATGAGTTTAGCCCACTCGAGAGAATTATAATCCGAAGACCTTGTACCTTGACCTTCACATTAGTTGTTGAAACTTCGAAGGGATTGAAAAATACACTAAAATACGTAAAATTGAATAAAACGATCGTTGGTTTCGTAATTGAAAAAAAGATTCAAGTAGAATATTACACGTCGTAAAAAAAAGAAAAATATTTGATAAAATAGCGTGTGCCATTGTATGTAAGTATCAACGTGGATAAATTTTCACAAAGTATAAATTGAAGTGAAGAATCGATAGCGTACGAAGGAAGGTACGTGCATGAACGACGTTAAAATACAAAATGTGTATTCATTTACTTCTCACGATTGTCAACAGCTGCGTCGAAACGAGCTTTTATTTAGTGACCGATCGTGTTAGTTGTCTTTGGTTCACGTGGGATACCATTATTAACGTTCGCGAATGCACGAACGGATATCGGACTTGGGCACGAATATGGTACTCGATTGCGGCCTGCTATACATTAAGTTATTTTCGGATGAGATTGCGAAAGTAGATTTGATCGAGGTTTAACGATACACTTCTCGCATTATTAATAAATATATATTTTTATCATGCTGACCCAGAAACGTATACCCTAATCTATATTTCAATCAATCTGGCCAAACACCAATAGACAGATGGAAAAATAATGACAATTGCCATAAAATATTTCATAGAAACAAGACAAAAGAAAATAAACGAGTCGGCATACTTAACAGTCGGTGAAATGAGGTGCTTATTGTTTTTTTTTTTTTTTTTTTTTTCTTTATTGTACAAATGCCTGCTTTTATTGGAATCACCGGACAGTCGAATTTCATGAATAATTTAACGTCGAGGACACTGCTAGAGCTCGACGATTTTCATTAGTTTTGATGTGAGTAACGAAACCTTATCCCTCGTGTATTCGTAAATCGATCATTCCCATTGTCTCATCGGATATCTCATCGAGCAATCGTCCAAAGTAGTACAGCCTGAAGTCCGAACGAACAGATGGCGGTTCGCACATCGACCATCACTCCTTCGTGTCTGGTCGGTACATCGCCTTTTCCACTTATCGAGCATCGCTAGTTTTTTCCTTTCTCACCTGCCTCAATCTTCCAAATAACCTGACTTGTCCTTATGGTCAAGTAGTTCCAATCTTGATTCAATATTTTTCGACCATACGTTCACGATTTCACTTCTTTTATTTAAATTAATTCATTTTTTATTAATAAGATCGTAATAATTGAGAGATTTTGAACAAAGTTTTTATAATTCCAATGATAAACCCAGAATTTCATAATATTTCGTTCTCAACAACAAGGATTATTATAAATTATTGTATCACCTGTATTCACGAAAGTTGCAAAAACCATTTTTTTTTTTTTTTGATTTTATGGAACAAAGTTCAAAACTAATGTACGTTTTAAGGTGAAAATTTTACGCATTCGATATGGCTGAAGGCTTTTTGTAGAATTAAAAAAAAAACATATGATATTTAAGCTGGCATGTGACTGACTGAAGAGAGTGATCTTTATCCCCCTCGTTGAGTATTGATTTTTTCGTAGGGAAAGTACCTGCATGTCTCTCGTAGATAAATTTCGATCCATCACACGACACGTTGGAAGGCCTACGCTCTAGCTCTTTGAAACTTGACAGTGTTACATTGATTTTCCCTAGACCCCAATTTCAAGTGTGCCAATAGTAAACACGCTTGAAAGTGTTTTTTGTTTTGTTTAGTTTTTTTTTTTTATTTAAAAAAAAAACAACAACACTCGTAGGTCGGGTTGAAAAATATTTCACCCTCGTCAGTTCCTTTTCGATTGCTGAGAGACTGGGTCACCAGGGGCCAACCTAAATTTGAAGATCGTTGAACTCTGCTAATTTCCGAGGCAACTGATTTATCGATGTAACTAGTATCGCGTGCGTCAATGCAATCTCTTCGTTTTACTATGCGACGTTGACGGTATTGCGGAAAAGCCGTTAAATTAGCCAACGTTTACTCCCGTTACACTTTCAAACAAATTAGGTTGTACGGAATCATAGCTTCTCATTCGAAATTCATACAATAACGATTCATAAATTCTGTACTTTATGCGCCCATTTGTAGAGGGCTCAACATTATTCAACGAGATTTTAACCTTCCGCTGCACACCCATTCTCACCATGGTTTCTTAAACGTCAAATCGTTTTCAAATGATTTTTCATAATTGAAAAAGAAAGTTAAAATAGTGCTGTACACAATATTCAAAAAAATACGGACGTTGCAGACTCAACAAATTTTCAGGTTTGAGTTATTAATTTTATGAATTCAAGTGACCAGCATTTCAACATTTCTCGGTTCAGATATAAAAAAAACTTTTCAAAAAATCACATAAAAATTCCGTGTAGCGATAGTACAATTTCTTTAAAAACAATAAATAAACAAATACATTACGCTGGATACTCAGGATCTATATTGACCAAAGACCATGTTCTAACGTGGCACTTCCGCTTCGTTAGCGACTGAATTTTTGCAGATCTTGAACTGCTCAGCGTTTTTATGAAATCGTAACATTTGACCTAGAAAGTTGGCAAAAGTGACAGTCTATTTTCACTGCTTTGAACATACCAGCTGTTTGTACCGGCAGCCGACGGATTTTTCAGTTGAGACATTCCATGCAAGACCCACAGGCAATTAACTTCTTCATTGTTTTATTATTATTATATTTTTTATTGCCAAAGTTTATGGCTTCTGGTTGGATGCTGGTATAGTTTTATCGAATTTCCAAGGTGGCCCAAAAGTTACAGCTTGCATCATCAGCAGTGGAAACTCCGATAAACCAAATCCCTTTATAATAAAAATCGCAGTGAAAGTCTTAAAGTTAGAATCGTTGTTTTATTGTTTTCTCGTCAATGCTATATTTGCTGATGGAAACTTACTTGACATTTTTACGTACTGTTTACCATGTGCTATGATAATTCATGCAATTTTATTCATTAGATTGTTCTCCAGCATCAATTTGATTTGACTAATTGAAGACTTTTGTGTGATTTAAATGAATGACGTTTTATTTTTTTTATCAGAGTATCGTTCAGGGCTTGGAGAAAAATAAAAATGTTGAGCAATTTTAATATCCTCGTACGACGTTCGATAGAATTATCGTAATGATTATCGATTAAACGATGAATAACGACCAATATCCATCTTTTTAATACGTACCCTGCCATAAAACGAAATTATAATGAAATATGGCAACTCGGCAACAGAAGAGCCATAATTTGGTACACTATAAAAAATGTGCCACTGTCGGTGAACGACTTTTATTGATAGAACAAAATGCGTAAATAAAGTAGAGGGTTCAGATTCAATGTTTCGTTCCAAACCATTCGAATCGGCTTACAAAATATTCGAGACGTTGATATCGAAACATTGCGCACTTTACAATGTACGATGTATCCCGACCGGCGAGTGCTCTCGTATTCCTGTCATGAAATGTTTGTTTATAATGAATATATACAACAAAAATAATTGTCGCAGAATCTACTGAATGAATAATTTAGCGTTGTCGAAAATAAAAAAAAATAAAAAAACATAAAATTATAAAACATTTTCTTGCTCAAAAGCTTCGGTGTGTGCACTATCGAACTTTCATACTTTTCATTGTTGTCGTTTTACTCGCGTGCTGGTTGGTTGTTCATATTGAAAAAGTTAAGTAATTCCACGCAAACCTTACGATGGTATTGTCTCTTAAATTTTTGTCATTCGGCAGCTAAGTGGAATCGTGTAAAACCAACAGACTGTATTCATTACCATCGTTTAAGACTTTCGGTTTTTGACAATCTCGTGGTAAACGGCTAAAGGGCACGGAATACTTTGGTATGCTATTTTTTTTTAGAGAGCATATGAAGTAGTATCTTTAAAATCGCCATTTGAGAACGTATTCAGACTTGAAAAATATCTTTATAAAGGATCGATCGGAAAGTGTTTTCAGAAATGTTTACTTAGGCTCGTGGCAGGCTTCAGAATCTATGTTGACAATTCCGTACTGTGGAGGTATAGACTGAAAAAAATGAGGGGAGAATATATCGATATTAAAAACAAAGTCCCACATGTGGAGAGCCGCACAAGTTTGAGTGACAATAACTTTGAATGTTAGTTATAGTTTCATAAAGAGGAGAAAAAGCCTGCACCGGCTTTTATTTCGTTGATGAAAGCGGCGACGGCGAGGTAGTAAATGAGCAGAAAGTGAAAATAAATGTGCACCCTCGGATCGCTAGTCGATTTGAATTGTATAGCCTACGGGTTATTCCTGAGTTGGCGCTTTGCCCACTTGTCCATCTTGCCGCATACGGGCTCAAATCTGAAAGCAACGTTTTTTCCCTCAACGAAAGCATCGCAATATGTGCCGACAATGTGTTCCAGTGAGAGAAGCACGTGAACAATACATCTAAAGCGTGGCCAGGATGTCCAATACTCTCTCGCATGAAGCACATGAACAGGCCATAACGCCCTTAAGACAGAATAACGATGCAAAAGGATATCGCATGATCCAATTTGAATACATAATTTGAATAGCGTTAAAACATGACTCAGCTTTAAGAACACTGTTGTTATCAAGCGAATTAATGAGCTATCTATCGACTTTCTCAAGGAATTCAAGCCCCTTGTAGATTCTTCTACGTCTCTTTTTCTCTCCTTTATTTTTTGGGACGCTTGCGAATATATAGCGTCGAATAAAAGCTCTTGTAATGATAACTCGGATTAATGGCTGAAGGAAAGTTCAAGGACGAAAAACCGTGTATCGCGACGATGAAACGGATCGCTCGCAAAACCTCGAGTTATAACCTCAGAGGCGAGGAAGAAAACGATAGGAATAAAAAAATGCACGTCAGAAACTCAGATAGGACGTGAGAGACGGAAGAAAAAAAATCGGCATAAAAATGGGCGAAAGAAAGAGAAATAGAGAAAGAGAGAGAGAGAAAAAGAGACAGGACGTTGGCTGATAAGAGGTGTGAGAAAAAAAACGACCGCGAGAGAAAACGAAACACGCACGTACAGACACTCACACGGTATGTGCACTCTCTCACTGGGTCCTAACGACTCCTATTGATTTTCTCACTTTCGTACAACCACGTGTAAATATATGTATACCGTACTTATCGTTCATTCTTTTCTCCGTTTTTTTTTTCCACTGTATTGTACATATATGTGAACACGAACGTTACAAGCCTTCCGCGGCAACCTACTTTTATTCGTCCACGGCCGTGACTAAAAATGTCCCGAGTGTCTCTCTCCCTCACTCTCACTCTGTCTGTCTCCGTCGATTATGACATATACATATGTCAATGTAACGGTATGCACGACCAACTCTGTCCATGAAGCTTAAAACGGAGATCTATACGTTTTAAAAATACTGTCGATTATCATATATTGTAATAAAAGAATGAAAATAAAACGTCGTTCAAGATATATATAAATATAGACATCAGTCATTCGAAACTATAAGTGGATGTGTCGAGGGTGCAACGATGCTTTGTTGAGCTGCTCATGAAAACACTGCCATTTTCTCACGGTCGAGCACTCGAAAAAATGACCAGTGTCTCGAAACTTTTGCCATCCTCCTGCTTACTCCCGTAAGCGCCGCGGTGTGCCTCCTATGAAAATAAATTAAATCGCTAATGAGATCGATTCGAAGCTATTCGTTCTTTCATTATTGCAATTATTATTTTACCAGCATTTTTTCCAATACTACTGATGTCGATGTCGAGCAACCATTCAACCTTCGTATCCTTTTTTTCTTTTCATTCTCCTCTACGCTCCTTCGATTCACCCTAAAGTAATTAAATTTACTTATTAATGAATATGTACGAAGTAAATTAAGCGAGCATCCGAGTGTGAGAGAAAGTCATAATTTCTTCGTGCTCGTACGAGCATCAAGCTCTTTTCGACTCACTGCTTCAAAGGATAATTTCCACTTGATTTTTTTTACCATTGTGTTATTTTCGTATCCGCGAATTTTTACAAGGATTGCTGTCATTGTGTGGAATGAAAAATCAATGCTTTTGTCACCATTTTAATTTATACTCAACGTGACAAGGTACTTTATTTTCACGGTCGTTACAAATGAATAATTAAACATTATCTACGGTTCCTCATGTACACAATATTCACGTACCCTGGACCACTCATCCGCAAACAAAATACAAACTGATATTCGAAAGTACTATGGGGATTACGTATCTCCAGGAGGCGCCGGGAGAAAATAAAGAAATAGGATAAATCTTTGGCTTCCGCTTCCCGGACGAAAGCCTCCCGAGCATTACTATTCTCGCCACGAGAGAAGTACACATGCTACAATCGCGAACATCTGTGATGTCTTTATAAAAATTTCATGATCGCCTTACGTACGTTTGTACTGTTGAGCAGTAGAAAAAAAGAAGGGGATAGAGAAAAAGACGTCGGGGGTAAAAAACGCCTGTCGAAGGCCTCATTCCGCTAACCCTCGAACATGTCGATATGCACTTGAACACCACTATCCATCTGATTTATCATAAGGTCACTTGGGTACAATAAAACAGAGAAATTGATTAACATTGTTTGAAAACATTGTATTGGCCCGAAGATTTGCAATTATTCAAGTAGAAAATACTTTGGCGATGTTAAACTTCGAGAATCTTATTCAATTCTAATTTGTTGGTTAATTCGTCAATTTTGATTCAAACTTAGCAGTAAAATCTGCTCATTTACTCTTCGATTTAGTTGCCTACAAAAATCCATACATAGTAGAGACAATTTGTTACATCAAACTGTAACAATCTGTGTCGATACAGTTCCTTTGACTCTTTGATTCAATGAGATCTCTCTCTGTTGATTTCTGGAGTACTCTTCTTCTTCTTCGGCAGAAATTCAATATGGTAGATTCAGCATAAAAAGAGTAATCAATTAACATTTTTTATTCACATTTGTATCATTACTTTTTACTCAGTAATCCTTTTTTTATTCTTCATCGACAATTGGATTTCAGACAGTGACGAAATTGATTGAATTCGTGAATCCATTTCTACTGTATCAATAACATTTGTTTTTGTACACTCAATTCTTCATTAACGCCTACAAAAGTCACAGCAAACAAGTGGTGTTTATTTTTCTTGTTTTCTTTATTAAAGCAAATGCTTGGAAAACAGCGATTTTTATACGAAATATATGGAAAGTCAATACGAGTGTGTATACCAGTCTCTATTATTGTAAAGACCCATTCGGTATGCCAGAAATTATTGATTGATATTCCCAGGTGCGTTATCTCCTTTTGATATTCGTGTTTGGATGTGTTCATACATTCATATTCTATCGTACTCTCTGGGTACCTTAAACTTTCGTATGTTGCTGTCTGGTTCGTAGTTCATGCAACAGGGGACGACTACGATGGAAAATATCCGATGTCATTCGATAACTCGTTAACTATGTAACAGGACATCGTTGGCTTGTATTCAAAATATTTACATAAACATTTTGGCAGAAAAGCGTTTTCAGGCTGACCGATTTTCTTTCGAGCAGTAGTCAAATCAAAGAAACATTTCGTTTTTCATTGCGATTTGCTTTTATTGTATTTGAACAATTCTCAAATGATTATATTTGAATTCACCAAAAGACCCATGATGAATAAATGCAGGATAATATTTTGAAATGTTCTGTTCGAATGTTTACAATAATGAAAAAAAAAAAAAATTGTTGCGTAAAAAAGATAAACAGTTTGAATAATATAGAGAATTCTCAAGGGTTATAAAACATGCATAATTCGTTTTTACTACCTTGGTTATAGGCCCTGAATTAAACATTACAATATAATGACAGTGTTTTATTTAAAGACT
Organism: Campoletis sonorensis; assembly: GCA_013761285.1. Lineage (NCBI taxonomy): Eukaryota > Metazoa > Arthropoda > Insecta > Hymenoptera > Ichneumonidae > Campoletis > Campoletis sonorensis. The sequence continues at coordinate 384,751 of JACEOJ010000197.1, forward strand.
CAACAGCGACAACAATTTGACTTGTAAATGTCAATAATATTGTTATCTCCAACACGCAAGGTTGAACAGTGATGATGAATAAAAAGAATAGAAAAAAATAAAGAATAAAAAAGATGGCATTGAAGCGATGAGCGATGAAAAATATTTTCACAAAGCCACCGAGACCAAACGCCTTCCATCGGAGGTGATGCGATAACCCGCTGACATGCATTATGTTAAAGATCCCCGATATGTACATCGCGCTAGTAGCAATGTAGTACAGTGAAAAGTGCACGATATTTTAGAAGCGTCGCGGCAAAACATTTCATTTCATAAACGCGTCCGTCTGGTATCAATAATGCAGAAGGGTCGTGGTTGCGGCCTTGTCACGAAATATCGAACGGCCGACAAATATCGATTCTCTCTACTGGCTGTTATATCTCCTAGACCCTATCACCGTAAGCTATAGCCGTGTACACTTCTACGAGAGTAACAATGTGCCTACATGCTAACTCGTCCTACGAGTTTCCGACCCAGTATATTCTCGTATCCTACATGCGGTCAAATTGTTAAATGAATATGTGCCATTATTTTGCTTCAAATTCCCCGTTTCTTCGCGCTGGGCATATTTTTTCAGGATATATTCCATATTTGTGCTCGACGAATACATTTTTTTTTCTTCCAATATTTCAAAGAATTGTGCAGAGTTCTAGGAAAATCCAAGTAATCAGGTCGGAAGTTCACGCTTCTCGCACTAAAAGCCGTGGGTGCATTTATTTTTCAATATTTACTGAATAAACAAATATTCATTTCATGAACGTCAAATAACGCTGACGGTCGATCTGGGCGAATGAAGTTTTCAGAATATTGTTGAGTGCCTTTCGTATCAATTTTTAAGTATTATAGAATAAAACGATAGTTTTTATAATTCAGTGTACGCACAGTTCGAAATAAATATAGGTCACGTTTTTTCCCCCGGATCAGTAGCTTTGGGGAGTTTTAATTGAGTGCTGCGTTCTATGGATAGGCCATTAAGAGAGATTCTGTACGTAGGACCCATTACGATACAATGCACGATGAATGGAAATTGTGAATGGTTTAGTAAATGAAAAGCGGACCATAGCCATGAGCAAAAAATTTGAGGTAAACGCGAACGCTGTTTGCATAAGAATCTTTTGTGGCCAGGAATGAAAAATGAAAGAATTTTAAACAAAAAACCAACGAATACTTTTCTATGATTTGATAGCAGTTTCTGTTTGTCAAATCTATTGGTCCAATTATTTGTATCGTTCGGTCTGAAAAAAAAGTTTCTTTGCGCCTGGAATGACTCATATCGAATACATAGCTGTCGAATAACTCGGCAAAACAATGGTCAAATGGATACAAACACGAGAATTTGTTCAACACGATGTTTTCACCAGAATGCGTCCTCCTCCCGATTTGCGAGGTCAACTTCTGAGATGAAGTGCCGCAAGGTAGCGAGCAAAGTGTGCGCTCTAGTGCACTGGAGTCTGCAAACAGGTTCGCTAATGGGCGCCTTCTGTGCATCCAACACAATTGTCAGACTAGTTAAAAAAAAAAAAAAAAAAAAACATTTTACTCCAACAACGGTGATTTCCTCATTGGAAATTTGTGTCTTCTGGATTTTCAGCATGATGGATATTTCACAGATTTTTAGTTCATTCTCGTGTAGAATAAAACTTTAAAGAATTGGCCATAACCAATTGCCGAATTGGTTTACAATCGAGTCTGCAAAAGTGCGTTTCGACGATTTCTAAAATTCAGGAGATTCGTGTGAGACCAATTCTTGGCTGGGTGACCGCTCAGCCATGCACTAGTTTGCGTATCAATCGCTAAGCTAGAAACGGTTTTTCTGTGTTCTTGAAAACGCTAACGAACTGAAAGTCAATTAAAAAATGGAGCTGCCCCATATCGCTCGGGTTTTCCACAGTTTCACGTGACCCTCGCAAAAATACGATACAGTAGTGCTTCCGGATTGTAGGGGAAGGAACGATAAAGTGAGGATAAAGTAAATGAAAAATAACGAATAAAAAATCTGGTTATCTTGGTCGAAAGCACCACAAAGCAAATCCAAATTCTATTTTGCATTGAACGTCTCGTGTATGTACGAGTGAGCGACACTGTGCACAAGTGTACATTATGTAAAGTGGATCGAAGACAAGAGGGTAAGTTTGGTGAAACCCAACGAAAGTGTACAGAAAAGGGCGAGCAGTGACAAGCGCCAAAAAGGAAAACAGGAAAAAAAACCGCGCATTTTCAACTTCCCTACTCTATTTTGCCAGCTTTCCCTCATGAAAAACTCTATAAAAAGAAAATGACTTCTACAAGCAGAAAAAGAGATTTGTTCGGTGGAATCGTACAAACTTTAGCCAACAAAAATGACGACTTACACGTCACATAGCTTTGGATTGAAAATAAAATTTGTTTCATTTGAATCAATGTCATGCATAATCATCACAATTTGAATCAGGAAGAACCATAACTGCCTATTATCCTTTTTTTTCTCCTGAAGAATGTAATTGTCATAAACAATGTGATTAATATTTCTAAACATAGAAAAAAAAACATAAAATCCTTAATGACACACGAACGGTTTTGTACTCGCCACGTGGCACAATGGAAAAGCATATTTTGTGCAACGGAGTTTGAACTTGAGCAAAGTCACGCGAGCCTAGTTTTCCACCCTCATGATCTTTTTTAGATATAAAATACGCTAAAGACGGGTGTAAAAAAGCGTAATGGTCAGGGGGAGATCCGGAGATCGGTAAAATTAATGTATTCATCAATATAATTTACACCAGGAACTTTTGACGTACTTTAATCAACTTTTATTGACTTTTTGTCGAGGACTCTAATTTCACATTCGTACAAAATAATTTCTTCCCGAATCTTTTTGAGTTTGCTAGAAATTATTACTCACTAATGATTTTTCCATCACTCACTATATTATTATATATTTTATCGTTTAGAATATAAGAGACTCCTACCAAACACTATTCCCATTATTTATCGCACTGTTACGTTGGTGTTTCAAGTCCACGTGGATTCCTCCCGCGGGACATTTCACTGAGAATAGACACGAGATATGAGCGTGAGATTTTTTTATTCATGTATTTTGCTACCGCTCATTCTCGCGTTGCTCTATTCTCGCGCCCTCTTTCTAGTCTGTATATCAGTCTTTCTGATCTTTATATTGTGCATTAATATTAATGTCACCTTTACCTGCATTCACTCGTTCTCTATCCACTCTACAATTCTTGTACATTTATATAAATGTGTACACGTATCTATCTAGTCGAAGCTTTCTATTTGTACGCGTGCGACATCAAATGTACGTACGTCATAGAGTATTGGAGAAATTATTTCTCTCGCTTTATCAGACAATCGTGACGTCAAACTTTGATGTACTTTTTTCATATGATTTCATATATAAATTAATAATTTCCAATGCACCATGACTTTTGGGTCATAGACTATGATTTCGTAAAATGTCAACGTTAATCGACGAGATCGATGATTGATTCAACATCGTAATTGATGGATTCAAATCAATATATTTCTGCATGCTACGTCACGCGAATTTGATGAATCTTTCAATGTTACATGCAAATAGAACCGACATTTTTTATTCGACGAAACCATTCGTTCTGATGTATCTCAAAATCTAATGGGTGCCACGAACCAAGAGTTAATCGTTCGCCAGCTTTGTGATACGGCGTTAAATAGAAAAGATTAGAGCTCAGTCTTCTTCCCAAAAAAATACTAAATAATTGATTGCACAGTTTCGTGGATACATTAAAGAGTCGGCATATAATGAAGGCCTGAAAAACATGGCTGTTGGCGGAAGTTTGAGTTGAAAAATGTATAAATGTATCAAGTCGTCAGTATATATCCGTGGAATAATACGTCGAACTAACTTTATGTAGAAATGTTTTTTTTTAAACTGTAGTAATGGCTCAAGTTTCCTCAGATTAATTTATTGGACCTTTAGTTTCTATAACATATCTATGAATGTGTCTCAAAAGAGAATCCCATTATAGTCATCGGCCCCAGACTTATTGTCTTCGGTATGAAACTATTACGCGCGTGTGTACATGCCAGTAGTGGAAGTTATATTGTTCCACTCGTTATTCCAGTTTTCATTCAGTACTAATAACATGCAAAAGCTGAACGCAACGAGAACTCGAACCATTCATACGCCCTCACCGAATCCGCGATCCGTATGACCATGCATCCTCGCCAGAAAGAAACTTGCCAGACAAACGCACCAACGGTTGACAACTTTTGCACAAATATATCGATGTATATTTTTTCCAGTCGAATCACACAATCGAAGCGTACGAGAGTAGGTCAGACGAAGGCACTTGCGTCTAGTTAAACAAGAACGATAAAAAACTATCGAGGCACGAGTCAAAAACGTAAAAAAAACGTAGTCGAATCCGTGTTCACTGGATAAATAACGTCAAATTTTTATACAGAGTTTGGTCAATTATTTCGAGATCCTATTTCGAATACTTACAAGGCCAATAGTTGGCTCGGTGACCGCTTAGCCAAGCACCGCGATTTCTTCGGAAGTAAACAGGGGTGCGAGCGGATTATAAAAATTATTATGAGAATTTATAATTTGAGAGAATTATTATTTACACGACTCTGTACGAATTACGAAAATGATGAATTTCTATACGATTAAAAATGAAATAGTTGTGGGAGTTGCTGCGAACGAGGAAACTGGCTGACATACCTTATATCGATGCCTCTTATTTCATGCGAGACAACGAGAGAGTTTCGCGGATAGAGAGACATCCCAAATTGGCACACGACGGACGGAGGATGACGTCTGGTTAGTGCCGTTTTCCTCGAGCCTCCCCCGAGGACTTCTCTATCGGTTTCCGCTGGGTAGATTCGACAGAAATAGATGACAGACGCGTCTGCCACTGTACTTCGTCACTGCGATAGGTCAGACTTTAAGCAACGACTTCAACTATACCATATCACTGTATGACCGAGTTTGACTGCTCGATCTCTCACATCAAAAAAAATTCGACTTTCGACGTCCAACCGAATCTCTCATATTCCGTAGATTATATATCATAAATGCAGACTTGAGAATTCAAAAATTTAACAGAAAAATACGAAATCTTGTTTTGTCGTTTTTTTAATTGTTGAATCATGTTTTTTTAGTTGATGAATCATTAAAAAACAGGAATTTGTTGAATTATACACAAGAGAGACCGTCGATAATCGAAAACTAGAAGTTCTCTATGCAGATCGATCTCCAATCTCCGATAAAAACGTATACAGCACTGACATATTTGACATGATCGAACAAAACAGCTGATGCAGTTGGCAAACATCATCTGCCTCAATCCTATAACTTCATTTTATATCCGCAATTTAGGAAAAACGTCATCGAATCAGATGAAATACTTTTTTCATTCAGCACTTTCCGCTATGTTCTGGAACAATTCTGGTGGTTCGCTCGAAAAGCTCACCCTCGATTGAAGACGGACTCGTGGTTGAAAGACATAGTAGAAAATTGTCCAATTCAATTGAAGGATTTTTCTTTTTTCTCTTCTTTTTTTTTCTTCTCAAGCAACGTATAGAACAAGACTCTGCTGGGTGTGAACTGACTGGGGATTCGAGGAAGCGAATAAGACCGAGAGTTTAGTAGTAACAGGAAATTGCGGTTGCTCGAGGTATAGGAGAGATCCGAATGAAAACGTGAACAACGATGTAGAGTCATAATAGAAAAAGTAGAAAAAAGCGAGAGATAGTTAATGGATAAAGATTTGAGACTGGAGGGTGGTTTTAAGATATCGAGCGCAACCGCAGCCATTTCACGCAGACTGAGTTTTAAAGGTACAAAGTTTTTAGAGGTGGAACTATGGAGGCTAAAATTTGCGATAGCAACGATGCATAAGATGGAGCTGCGTCTTCAAGATGCGCTCTCTTCATACGGAGCATCGATCGAAGCATATTATAAATGAATGAACTTGAGAAATGATATTTGCAAAAGCCTCGTATTTAATATTTAGCATTGAACGCACTCTGCACTTGTATGAGAACGACTCCATGCGTCGGCGCAACTGACAAACTCGTTTTCTCACCCGTCATCGTCTTGACGTTATCCATGAAACATAAACATACCCTTAAGAAATTCCATAGACCATAAGGCTTATCCAAACCTTCATGGCGTTGATATTCTTGAAAGCGTGTCAAGTTTCATACCAGGATCCTCTAAGCTCGTCGTTTCCCTAATCCTTACGAAAACTTCACTCAACATTTTTCTGTTGTATAATAAAACATTTGGATACTTGGAAACCTCCTATAGTTAAATAGCTTCTAACAGCATTCAGTATTAACTGGAATAAAACGAATAACGAAGTAATGCTTTTATAATTTATCTTTTATGATGAATTTTTCAATAATTATTCTTTCGTCATAAAGATTATCAATTATTATGAAAACCTGTCGCCAATTTGGGAGAATTTTTTTCATGTTTAAATGAAAATTAACCAAACGGAGGCCATTTTTTAATGAAACCTAATATTAGACCTTTTCTCAACAATTTTTCATTCACAAAAATATGAAATCTTGATATTAAAACGAAAGCTTTCAAACCCCTTGAAGAAGGTCGTGGAATAAGGCAAAATTTAATAAGAAAAAAATGTGCTTAGAGTTTCGAGAGTCTGACGCAGCCGTCGGATTCTTATTGATTCATCAGGCAGGGACCACCATAATAATTCGAATTTCACTGGCCGAATTTAGCAGCATGTTCACGAGAGTCTAGTTCTTTTTTCATTATTCCCACACTCTACGCACACTATAAAACATTGTTTTCAAATCCATTGAATTTATAATTGAGTTGACCACAACGACAATGCTATTTATGTTGCGGTTAGTACAGAAGATCCAAATGTACGCGAATACTTCGAACAAATGCATTCTCTAGTTACGCTATATCGATTAATAGTGCATTTCGTATATACTGGACAGTCGGAAATCGCGATATAGACACATTCTCGAAGCTATTGCGACGAGAATTTACAATTGCAATCGTTAAAGGATTGCGTATAGTATGAACTCATTAAATATTACACAGATGTAAAATCTTTGATGGGCGGTTATTCTCTTTTACGACGTACGTCAAACGCGAATGTATACGAAAAGATAGCGATTTAAGTGACTAATATAATGAGAAGAGTGATGTCAAACTCGAGTTATAGCGCGTTCTAAAACTCGAGAGAAAAAGTTTTCTCACATCCGTGCGGTAAAAGATAAAAAAAGAAAAGGAAAAAGGAGGAAAGGACTGGAACAATGCCATACGGCTCACCGAGTTATATTCCCTCCTCCACACTACACGTTCGCAGAAGACCGAGAGCTCGATATAGTTTTACTATCAACTTACTTTCATCCTTATACATATATGTATATATGTGCGCAAGTATACTGTGCTCCTCTATGGTCGGTTTCGCCCTTTTAGCGATAAAACTTTAGCAGGATAGAGGTTAGTGCTAAATCTGTCCTTCCATAATCTCTGAAAGAGAAAAAAGCTCTTTCTCAGTTCATAGCAGGTGGCGGCACACCGAGTCCACGAGAATTTTCAAATGTATTCCGCGAAATACGGATACGGTATCATCCTGAAGGACGTTTTTTCGTCGTAAAAAAGATGAAAGAGAACCGAAGAACAATTAAATATAAAGCCTCGTGTTTTTATTTACAAAAAGCGAGCAGGCTGTGCAAATGAGTGAGTGAAAACAAAAAAGCGAGGGGGATGAAGCAACTGGATGTACAAAACGAGACAGATTAAAGAGGAAATGCTTTCTTGTGTTGGGTCACTCGCCTCAGCGCGAAATGAGAGACCGCGCAGTTTTACCCTCACGTTCATGTCCTGAGGAATTAAGTATAAAAAGCCGAGTTTAAATAAAACGGAGTGTAAGCACAAAAGGAAGAAAGTGGAAGATCGTCAAGCGTTGCAAACGCCTCGTGCGTTCAATGCACAAAGAAAACCTAAAGGAAACAAAAAATTCACCGCTTATTACATTTTCTTTTTGTTTTCCTCAAGTACTTGCGGTCTTCATTGAATTATGATGAAAAAAACACGAAAAAAGAACTGGACAAGTTAATGCAACATACAGGCCATTTATCATCAAATACTCTGCTTCCTTGAAAAATTCTCAATTCCTTTTTACCAGTTTTGCTCATGGATTATCTGATTATGAAAAGTCACTGTATTTGAAATATTCATTTAATTATTTAATTATTCAATAAAATAACTTGATAATTCTTCGATAAGAATTATTATCCAATCAAGCCGAAAATATTTTCAATTATGCTTTTTCATAAGATGTTCCAAAAACAAACATTTTCGTTGTCCACATTATTATAAAAGTTTTAGACAATAAATAATTATATAGAAACAATCTATCATTTGTTTTGGAAAACGAATTGTTATGGTGCGAAATGTATCGGTACGATGATAAATCCAGGCCTAGTGGTTTTAATGAACCGCATTTTACTCTAGGGGCACATTAATATGACGTAGGTCTAAATGGAAGAGAGGGTTCCTTTCAAATGAGTCTTGCGCTGTTTTTTATCGATCGTATACACCGCGGGGATTGTTTAGCCCGAAACTCTTGCTCTTAGACGCGTGGGTTAGTTCTACCCCCTCGAGCGCGCTTTTTTACGCTCGATATGTTTTTCTCTTGATTGCGTTCTCTATAATAGCACACGCGCCAAATGCACCAGAGAATCGTTATCAATTGGGAACTAAATCTGTTCAAAAATCGCTCCATTGGCTTTTATATGCAATCGTCACAAGTCACACGTTTTTTTTAACAACCAAAACATCAAATCTGATCATTTAACACAAAAACAAGGTCATTTTTTACTCAACTTTAAATTAAAAATTATAATGCGCGGATTTTGTTCTGAAAAAGGGTCTAAAAATTGGTATTATTTCATACCCATCTTTATAGTGATCCAACAGCCGTTGAAGTGTTTTGAAAATTACTATGGCACTAGGAACGTTTGTGCGAGAGAGCATTTAACATTGTAATATTTCAAGAGTGTTGCTTACTCTCGACACTGTTATCTTGCAACATCAATAGCATCAGTAGCATTTACTATGTAACAATATAATTTTTGTCAAGTTATCTACGATTTTCATAAACGTTCCACTTTTCGAAAAATTATATGTAAACAGCGCCCTGAGAGAACAGAACCATAATAGCAGAAACCAATATTAATGATACCCGATCGAACCCAAACAAATACAGTCCAGGAGCTAAACAAATTTGCTTATTCCTAGAATTTCCAGCACTTGGTCGAGGGCCAGGTAAAAGGTATAACGAACATTATTTTGACAACAAAAGTTTCAAGGATTAATACTTTCCATACACGATTGATGAAGATCAAAATTTGAAAATATTTCCCCGTGAAATAAAATGTAAAGAGAATTGCTGATATCCGAGGATTTGTCAGCATAAACGTATGTCGAAAAATGTTGCTATCAACTTCTGTGACGAAGTTTATAAATCTGGTGCTCGTGGGGATAAAAAGCAGTCGAATATCAGCACAGCCCAGATTCATTGTCTCGTGGTACGTGTAAGTCACGTCAAATAGGACTGAGCTATAGCAAAATATACACTAATTTCAAAGCATGTTTATGCAAAGCAAAAAAAAAACAAACAAACATATATTTAGAGATAAACGAAGATAAAAAAAAGAGAGATGTGTGAACACGCGAAGGACCGCCTGTGTGCGCGCGGTGGGCCATCGATGTTGCGAGTCGCGGGTAGGAGAAGGTAACTGCGCGGTGGCCGAGAGCCACAGTTGGTTGCGGGCTCTCGCCCTGCGTGCACCGCGATATCTCTTCAATTTTGCTCGCTATATTCGTTACAATTACCTTTATTCAATTCGAGTGTAAAAAAATCTATATTGAAATGCGAATATAATTAATAAAAAAATAATTGATTAATAATAAACACCCATAATAACAGAATAGTAAAAACATAAATATTCATATGTATTTACAAGTTTACGCGGCATGTGTATATCGTAAATAAATGTACTCGAAAAGTGTGAGATAAGAAATGAAATGTATTGAATGGTCATCTTTGTAGTTCTCGGACAAAACGATTTTGTGTTGAAAACGCTGAGCGCGCTCTTTTCGCCATTCATCCCCCGTTTATTTCATTTTACCAGTACATTCTGCACTTCTCCTTCTCCTCCAACGTACCAATACAACAAAAGACCCCCGGGGCGTTCAACTGTGCGGAAAGTACACGTACAGCGCCCCCTACAGACTCCCTTCTCGTATCCATATCCCAATGACCTTTGATCGGATCTTCTCCATGCGTGGACTCACACACATTTGGCAAAATTCGATGAAACCCTTTTCACCTGTGAACGGGATACGCATGCACAGCTAGTTCAATCATTCTGATTCAGGGAATCCAGGTTCATCAATAGGATTTTAGTCCTTGAAAAATCTTGTGGTGGGAGTAAAAAAAAAAAACGTGAATTCCACTTTGTTCAAGTGCACAGATTAACGAATGCGTAGAATTTCCGGAGTTTGTGAAATCGTGACAATATTTGCAACGATGATTCTTATTTCTTTTATTCCCGATGATTTATGACGCGTTCTAAAACATTCACAAATCCCGCAAAGAGAAGGTCAGAGCGGTGGGCACTCGTCAATCATCTCTTATACCCTCAACTCGACACTCACTTTTCAACCTGCCAACCTTATGACTGTTAATGTCACAAACAAATTGGCTATATCATAAACAAGGTCATTTCCAGTCTTATACCTAAACGAGAGTGTTCAAAACGTATACCGATCCACGAATTTGGAGAAGCCCTTATTGACGGATGTATGCAAATATACTTTGTGTATTGATGTCGGTATATGCTATATATGCTTATATATTTATATGCAGGACCAATCATTAAAGCTCACGTTACAGAATGTCTAAGGAAACCTTCAAGCCATGCTTTTACGAAGCTTTGACAAACCTGCTTTTATTATAGATTTCAATCTCCTCGCCTTGATTAATCCGTAATATTGAAGCTTTGATATTGACAAGCAATACAACGAAAGAAATTGATCGGCGAGTCAGTGTTTTTTTTTTTTTTTCAGACCTGTGTCTGACCGATGATAATCAAATGTAAGGAATATATTTAATATTATTGTTACACATGGTGATGATGATTGATCAGCGATGCAATTCTCGAGTTCGTTGATCGACGCGATCTGCGAGAGGAAGATTGAACGGTGTGTGGTCTAGTGACTTGGCAACAACAAAATAGTACGGTTTTTTATTCATTTTGTTTGCGTGTTATTATTTTTTTAATTTGGGGTGCGACAGGTAAATGATATCGTCTTGTTCGTTACGTCGAGTATCGATCCCGTGGGATCATCTGAGAATGCCAACGAGAGAGTCGAGACTCGATCGGATAATCGTGGGGTGCGATTTGTTCAAGAAAGTGTTGAGGTGAGACTCGATGGAGTATCGATATCAGTCGAAAAAATCGAATTTTCAGCAAAAATTCGTCATCGAAACAGATCTAAAGTGGGAATAAAATCGTGTGTGAAAGAAAAAATTCAACGGATACTCGTGATATTGTGTTTTTGCTTAATTGAAACATTCAACGTTAGCAGATCAATCGCAAAAGATCAAAAGAAAGAAAAAAGTATTACGCAATGTAACGAATGAATTTTTGGAAAATAATTGACCAACTGGACTAGAAAAACGAAATACCTTGAGCGATAAAAACACTCGGATGCAAATAATGGAAAAATGGATTAGAAGAGTCCATCCGGTTGAAAAGGTACCTTCGAAGCCGCAACGGAAACCTCAAAATCGACCTATTCTAGCGAACAGAAGCAAATAAGCAATCCGACGTTATATACATGCTCGTATGCAAAGGCCAATTGCTCAAAGTCCTTGAAACTGCCGTTGAAATATCAAGGACGTCGTTCTGGATCCGTCTTTCCTTCGGGAGAGCCACGTCTGTTGCAAGACGTTAATCATTGAAACTTCTGGAAACGACGGTGTTCCAGGTCGAGAGATTCTCTGACTTTGCTAATGGTTGGATGAGAAATTCGATATTTCGGTGTTGAACTCAGTGGCAGATGCGAGCGATGCTGAAGAATTAGGCATCTCTGAAACGTGCTTGTGTATAATACGAGAATCATACGAGAGCGGGAGAGAGAGAGAGAGAGAAGGAGAAGAAAAGAAAAAAGAAATGAAAAGTTTCCCCTTAACGTTACTGTTTATCATTTTATAATACACGCTTCGCTGTGATATAACGACGCATTGTGTTTAATATAATATAAATATATAAAAAATAAAAATAAAATATCGCAAACAATCATGATATTATCGAGACTAATTCGCCTTGGAATCGCGGGAATTCCACTCGTACGAAGTATCGACCGTGAAAACGGTGGATCAGCGGCATCTTTTGCGAAAGAAGGTGATTCGGGATGCTGCAAACTGTTATGCTAGGTAGCGCACCGGGACGTGGGAGACGAGAGCGTTATCCCGGTTTTTATAAACTGCGACGTCCACCGCGTTACAGAATGAATCGCGGCGAGCAGGAAACCCTCTTCCGGCAGAGTCGTCAGATGACGCGGATCGTACCGTCGCGCGACGACTTAGTCCTGAGTGTTCTTAAAGCCCCTATCAGTCAACAGCAGCAACAGCAACAACAGAAACAACAACAAGCATCCCAGTATCATCACCCGCATTATCTACACAGCCAGGAACATCATGTCAACTGCCAGGACCATCCGAATCATAAAAGATGCAGTCATCCAGGTAGCCTTCCCTTCCATTTACACCCTCAAACTTTTCATTTATTTAACGACCCTTCTGTTGTCTCATCACTCGTCATAAATAAACGTTCGGTTCGCTGCTGCTGCTGCGTCAGTTAGATTCCAGGATCTTTACGACGAAAACAATTTTTTTTACAATGTTAAATGTTCTCCAACGTTTGAACTGACTAACATTGCAAAGGGTACATTTAAGGACTTGCAAAAAAAGGACTTAACTTCGCCCCAAATCTATTTCTCGATTTTTGACAATATTTCATCAGCGATCCATTTTCTTAATATCAATTTTTATGACTTGCAATTAAGGTGATCTACCATAGTTGCGCGAAAGCAAAAGAGATAACTAAAAAAAAAGATACATCTTGGACTCGGACGTTCTTTATACTTCGATTTAAAAAAAAATGAAATCACACATCGTTCTCTAACAAGGGAGAACAAAGTGTAACAAATAATTTATTTGAAAAAATAAGTGTCTCTGAAAAAAATGTGCAGTAAAATTTTGACTGACTCCACGACTGATGGATCACCTTAACAGAATCTAGAAGTGACTTCATGTAATTAACTGACTTCACTGAGGTTCATTAATCATCACTGGTAGTTTCTGTCCTTCTTGTGACTCGCCGTGTAATTATTTGAAATTGAGTTAGCCCCGAAAAGAGTTTATTTGGAGAGTTATATTAAGTAAACATGGGCGAATATGCGGCGGGGATGTCGTGAAATAATTAAAGGGACTACCCAGCGACACGAATACATAAGGGAAGAATATTTCCATTAAAAAAGAACGCGGAGAGTTCGTTATCTCGAATAAATGCGTGTATCCTGAATCATTTTCGCTCCGGGTTTTTATTCAATTTTATAGTCATTGACGAGTGCTCGTCCTTGTTATATTCAGCGAATTAACTCAATGTATGTACTAATGATACTGTCAGTACGATGGCTCGGAGGTAACTTAATTATAATTAAACGATTCCGAGATAAATTTTATTCCGAAAGCCCAGGGCTAGAAGATGTTTGAAAAAAATTATCGCTCTCTTTTTAAACAAGAAATTATTTCCATTTCTGCCTCAGAACACACATTCTGCTTCTGTACATTATATACTTTTTTCTCCCATGACCGGAGGTCATGTATCCGAGGCTCGCGACTGTTTGCTTTGATGAAACTCATTTCGCTCTGCGATTCCATTTTTATTCAATTACTACTGGAATATATATTCCATTGTTTTTCATTTGCAAATAACGCTGGTGAAATGATCCACACTAGCGATACTAATATTAGGAAGACAATTATACGGTCAATTGCATTATTTCAGTGTGTTTCAAAAGCTCTGCAATTACTACTCTTTGATCGTAAAATCTGCTTTAAACACACTAATTTGGAAAATACCAACCGAAGCTCCGTTAATTTGAAGAATGAATGGAATTCCTGCAGAATTCAATGAATGTTTTCAACGTTGCTACTTTTTTTCTCCCATCCAACTTCGATTCAATTGATCAGAAAGATTTTTGTAGCATTTGGTATAAATATTTATGAAATGGAGCAGGATTAAAATTCCAAATATTCCACAGTGCTAACTACTCGTTTCTCCCGTTTATCAAGTTTGACATCTGCGTGAACACGGCATGTTTATACAATTGAATAGTCTTGCCAAGCAACCAGCGCCAATATCATGCGAGAAATTAAACCTCCCCTATTTTGTTGCCGTCAGCTCTTTCGTTAGACATTTGTGGTCCATAATAAATCACTCCCTCCGAGTAATTAGTGATCGGTTCGAATTATCGTTATTATTTAATGGAATGAAACCGAGCTGCTCGTTCATGTACCTCAGAGTGTAAGGAAAAATAGTTTATTCCAATTAAATGAGTCTGTCTGCACAGTAAACAACTCGTACAAATTATTCAGACTTGCAATCTTCAATCGCGTACATTTATTGACAAATTCTGTCAATATATGTAAATGCATAATTAATACGAATGAAAATTTAGAACGCGGACAATCTAAAGTTAGAGCTGATTAACGATTCGAGCTACTGTGAATATTTTTCGAAATAAATCCGCGGGTGTCTGCCAGAATATTTTGAATAATACGGACCAGCGAATATCAATAATATGAATTGGTAATTATATTAATAACTGTCGTTCATCTGTTTGCTGAAAAGTATATATTTCCGAAAACCTGCAAAAATGCTGTTTTTAATCAAATGTAAATACGAAAATAATTCATATCGAAATTTCAATTCGTACCGATGAATTTACATTTCGTATTGTTCGCGGGAGTGAAAAAATAAAATCATATTTTTTACTTCGTTTCTCATGAGCCAATTATTAACTTTAATTTTCCTGATATTTCATCCTCGTACGCAGTTCACAAACAATACAAATGCTCTTTTTTTGATAAAATGGAAACAAAAATCGAAAATCAATGATCCTCGATGCATTCGACGGTTTTTATACCTAGGGTTGTTATTTCACGGATGTGGTAACTCGTAAATTTCTCATCCTTCATAACGAGACACGGTAAAGTGAACTTTTTACAAAAGTCGTATAAACCGAGCATGAAATAAACATCGCGATGCAGTTCTGTAAAGCCATTAGAATCTGACGAGTGGCAAGGAATAGACACTTTCGCCGCGAAACAATCAAGTTCAATCGTAAAACGCTATACCATCGCGACTGAGAAGGAAAGAAGGCGGGAAAAGTGGAGGCGCGAGGACGAAGGGTCAGAATAGAGCTTAGGGTAGTAAGGGGCAGTGGAGCGAGAGGGTCGATCACGTGGTGGTTATCAAGCCAGGTTGACATGTAGCTATGACCAGGAAGTATTGTACTATCGGAATATGAGATCGGCAAGGAGAAACCTTGAGTAAACGATATCCTTTATAAATATATATGTATACTCTATATATCGAGCTGATGTTTTCCATGCTTGCGAGGCGAGTGCGAGGGTAGCGTGTTATACGAGAGCCAAAGCCAACCGCTAAATTCAAATTCACCAACAAATAACGGAGGGAGCCATTCTATAAAGTGTACGCGGTTATACGTACACATTGACGTATATATACATTTATTGACTTCTGAGTAAGAAAAAGGGCGGGTCTTATACAACACGTGCTATTGGATTTCCGCGGGATGTGCCCTTTTCCGTTATAACAATCGATATCCACACATTTTACTATCTTTGCGTATATATATATGACGATAAATCCATACCGCGAACATAGTGTACGTGCATATAAAGTCGAGCGACTTCCACTTTTATGGTTTCTTTTTCCTTCCCGCATTTACATTCCAAATCTGGCAAAAATGGAATTCCACCGCGAATACTTGATCCATTTTTTCACGCAACGTCCTTTCCGACTCGATCCCAGTCCTCACCTTCCAAGTTTATATACAAATTCAATCCATTATTATATAGAAATGAAAAAACAATTTCCGAAGTTTCAAAATGATTCGTGTATTATTGTACAGCTATCGATACAGTTTTTCATTTCTCTATTTCGATGTTTTCATTTTGCTGAAATAACGTCGGATATAAAATTCTTTCATTTTTGAAGTATTCTTCTTTATGGAGGGCCGTACTTTTAAAACCATGAGCAAGACCTGCTACAAACGTTCGTTAATTAGCCTGGACTTTGGAGAAAATTATCATAATTGACATGAATTATTTTTGATATTTTTCCAGTGAAATGGGATTCTATTTTTTACTAAACTGGTCAAAGAGATTTATTATTTATAATATATCCGAGTTTGAAAACCTGAAAATTCCCTTCTTTAGTCATTTTCCCGTTCAAGTCCATATTTTTCTACGTTCATTGAACAGTTCAACGAAATACTTAATTAAAACCATTTGAAAGTGTACGTTTGTGTACAAAGATTATTGACGTGACTGAGACTAAATCCAAGACCAAGGCAACAACGATTCAGTTATGCGAATTTCCATTAAAGCCATTCCTTCTTCGAATTTTTCGTTGCTTCTGCCTCGTTTTTCTTTTTTCGTTTGTTTTTCCGTTCCTAGTCTAGGCTCTTCCTTTCTCCGGGCCACATCAAATATTTAACCAGCCCAGACGTCGTTTTCCAATATCTAGATTAGATGAACTGTATAAATACGTTCGTTGTAAGCTCACGAGGGAATCCCACATACGCTGAAAATATGAGTTAGTAGAAACAAATTTTGATTCTGTCTGGAAACGAGCATATTCATAGAAATTTTCATCGGTAGATCCTCGTGGTGGAGCGTTCCTTTTAATTAAGAAAAAAATGTTAACCTCCTCAGTAAACAAAGGTCAAATTCAAGTTCGACGTCAGCGGGATGAGGATCCAATTTTACAGAAAATTCAATTAGATTTAGAAACGAAATATATCATGGAAGGTGAGCAGAGTTTATTCCGGAGACAAATATCATTGGTAGAAGGACGAAAAAATAATTAAATCAACAATCGACCCAAATACATCGCGTCTTTGGAGAACATTATTTATCATAATCAAGACATTTCATCGGACCTCCGTTTCACTACGAAGTTTGTCTAAGGAAAAGACGAAGTAGAGGATTTTGTGAATCCAACGGAAGACCATAACCCAATTTGTTAAAATCAATTCAAGTGGACGAAAATATGTACCGGGTCAAAGCGACTGGTTCAGGATGACTCGAGTTGAAATCCGGCCTCTCAGTTTCTCTCTTTCTTTATCCATTTCTCGCTCTATCAAAGAAAATGTTTCATTGAAACCAGGTCTTGTCAGTTATCCCTTAGAAACTGAAGAAACATCGCATACCCCATAGCAAAAGTTTTATAGGTTGGAACAGAGGCACCGAAGTTTCATAATTCTTCCGACGATGAAAGTTTACCGAGAGACTGAATGCGCGTATTTCTAGAAGTACTCTTTGGATACAGTCCGCCCTCACTCATGAAGATATGCTTCAAACATAAGTTTTTCACTAAAGATTAAATCTTATAGAAATGTCAGTATCCAAACGTATGTTGGAATTGTCAAGAAAAAAGGAACTCTGAGTGTTTTCTTACTGGTCATTTTTCCGAATTAAAAACGAACAAAAAATTCTTCTTAGAAACTACTTTCTCTCTTTTTTTGAAGCATTATTGAAAGTTGGTCGAATTTGTCAATATTTCGATGATTGGAAAACATTGTTCGCTTGAAAATGGATTGAATTATGGTTTGTTCGATGTGGCACATTTCCTGATAAGTAAATGATTTCAATATTTGCAACTACGTGCTTAAAGTTGACGACGGCCAACGTTAGATTATCGATTGCAAATAAATCGTAAAATTCACGGTTTCTTAGTTTTGGTTGGTCGAAGCAGCCGAATCAGATGAAAGGTCGGGGGTTCATTTTTATCGACTCTATCCTCTTGCAAGAGACCCATCTACTCGATATTTTATCGTGGTACCCAATTTAATATTTATTCAGGTGGAGCAGAGGGGAGTGAGGAACTCATGGAGCTTCGGTAAATGCGATACCGTACATTCTCAGGTTACCTGTCGTGGAATAAACGGAGAGAATCCGAGCACTGGTCGGATTCTTCTTCCACTTTACGTATGCCAAGCTCAGCATTCGGCTCAATAAGATCAAAAATTCAAAAAAATTCTCGTTTACAAAAGCGTCTTTATAAACCAAGTACCTTTGTCGAGACCGAATTCCTTTCAAGATTGCCGGCTGGATTTCCTCCTAACTTTCAGAGAAGATAACAAAAAAGTCGATTTCCTGCTGAAATCACCGGAAATATGGGTTACAAAGAAAATGTCACTGCATCTACGAATATAAAAAGTCAGTCAACATTGAGAGTTGTCAAAATCTTGTATTTTATGCTCGCTTTGTTTGTACCTTTGCGAACTTTACTTCTGGAGATCCAAAGGCTACCATTTGATATTTCATTCCGCAATTTTTCCTTATCAAATGCACATCGATGTGGTTCCAGTCGATTTCGAAAAATCAGTCATCCTGATGACAGTTTGCGGAAATTTATAAAAACTCATGTTGACAGTGATAGTATTTTGGTTTAGAGAAGGAATCAAAGTTTTTTGAGTAGTTGAGTTCTCACAATTACATTCTCAAGGGTGCACAGACGATGGAAAAAAGCGTTGCACATGAACGTCGGTCAGAGCATTGTTTAGACAACTAGAGAGTCCCAATATCCTGTAATTCTTCAAACGATAATACGGTAGGAATGCTCGAGGATTCCTCAAAGAATGGATGAGAGAAAACGCCGTGGGGAAGAGACATGAAGGGAAGAAGATGCGTGAGTGGAATGAATCGGGTTGGTGCGAAAACCCCTTTCCCCTTTACCCCTAAAATAAACAATAGAATTAGGTTTGCCGTTGCGTGTCTAGCTAACATGGTGTATCGAAGATCCTTGGGGCAGGGCTGAGAGAGTAACATTACCGTATTACCGATGAATAATGGATGAAGGACCAGGGTACATTCACCCGTTGGATATAATTCGAGAAGGCTCTCGTCGGCGGGTTTCTTGATCTGTTCGTCGATCGTACACACCGTAATAATCATAATTGTAGGCAATTCCTCCTTTCAACTGTTTAATATTCTTACGTACGATACAATCACTTTCGTGCAGCAGCGAAACGAACGTTGCCCTGTTGTGTCGCCATAATCGGCATGTCTTCATTCTCAATTGATTGCAATGTTCATTCCATTATTATCATAATGTTCAACTTTAGTGTGCGAAGAAAGAATCAATTTGACAAGTAAAGCGTAATAAATATTGAAACATATGTGACGAAACTTGAGCGCAGAAGGTAAAAGCATCGTCAACCATCATGGAACAAGTTAAAACAGCCAACAAGATAGTTGAGATGGAAGAAAAAAAAGTATAAAACTGGATGAAAAGCAAGCGGCGATGCGATCTGTTGAATCCCTCAGGTCAAGCGTACAACAACGAAAGTCTTCCGCGTTCGAGTAGCGGTAAGGAGCCATGTTCGAGATTGACGGAGAAGCGTTACAGCGCCGCAGCCGCCTACGCTGCCCTTCAGGGCAGCGAAGACGAGCTCGTCGCTGGAGAATCGGAGGATTTTGCGCTGAAGACACCGGGAAGCGAGACGGAGGACACGGACACCGGTGTACCGTTGGAAGAAACATCCACGAGATTCACGTTTCTCCGTCGTTTTCGGTCACCGAGATTCGGCGAGGCCCATCACAAGAGAGTACCAACACCGATGAAGAGAAAGCATCGAAGAAAGAGGAACCAGAACGATATAAACAGCGACGTGAACGACGGGGAAGAGGAGGACGAGGAAGAATCACCGAGTCCCAATCCAACCGGTGTACCGGATCCTTATTATCCAATTTATCTCCCAATCGATCAGGCTTTCAAGGCGAAATACGTATTTCATCACAAAAGGGGAAAGACCTTCCAGGAGCGGCTTTACGTCTTCCTTGAACATCCTGGTGGCTGGCTCTGCCTCATCTATCATTGCACCGTGTAAGTACATATAACCTACCTTCATTCCCCATTATCAACATTCGTTTGTCTTCGCTGTCGATCCCCTTTAATCAACAATATAAATATGAAAATGAATGTTGAATATACCGCCGAACATGTTCCATCGCCAATCGTGCATGTTCCATCTGTCCATGTGAACGAATATTTGAGCCGAGCTTTATTATATCCAAGTGAAATTAACGGTTTTCGCTCTATATAGCGAACTAGGCAAACTAACTATACATATGACTGTTATAATCGTAGTTGTTCAAAGTAGCAAATCCAACGAGCCATCATCATCCATTCGCGTCTATATACCAAGTTGATAATACGTACATATATATGCATGGATAGCCAATATCAGCCATGATGAGGGAAGGCCTCTCGCACGTACAACAAGGTACACTCTGCTCTCTCTATCTACCAATGCGTTTGTGTGTGCGATTGTGCGGCAATCGCGATTGACCGTGAGACTGTCAGACCACAGAGCCACCATGCGGTTTACGGTGTACACTGTAACACCGAACTTGCTCTACACTGAACAACGCTCACAACCCACTATCGTATAAACTCAATCGATCATTTTGTGCAAATTCGTTTGAAAGCTCTGCCCCTCTCATTCAGCATCAACCGCGGCTTATTTCTTTACCACTTTTTCTATTACCCATTCCTTTAACTCTTGCTTTTGTTCATCGAATCCTCCGCCATCCTCTTCTAATGCAATCGTGAGAATGCCATATTTTTACAGTTAGATTTTCATCGATAACGCTTAACACAAATCTTGAGCGTTGTCGAACCACCGTTTCACATGGTTATTAGTCTTCTCTGGAAAATCATAAATGAAACTAATTACCGGAGGCTACACAAACATCCATTATGACCAATCGGTTGTTCAACAAGAATGGTTAATTAAGTGAAACCCCATCCCCTGCTCAATAGTACTTGGTCAACCCAAAAACATGATTCCGAAATGATTGCGCACGGTTCTGCAATATTTCGATTACGTATATGCTGCCATGCTCAATCAAATTCAAAAAATTTTCTGCTCCATGCAATTCGTGGAATTTATGTAATTCCTCTGTTTCCTATTGAATTCTGTGTGTATTGAACTGTGATAATGGGATTTAAAAAAATGCAATAATACCGACTTAAAGCCTGGAAATTTGCTGTAATTTTGATTTTCGATCCAATTCTGCCTGCACGTTGGACGCATTTTTCTCATACCATTCGATACCCTCGGCGTATCCGGTACAGGAAATTTACGAGTTTTGTTGGAACTTTTGTAATTTATCGTTAAACAATACGGTAGACCGAAGGGTTTGCCGATATTTGAATATCGAATTTTTTCGAAACAGTCCATATATTCGGACGGTACGTTTGGTCGAAGATAAAATACATCGCATGGGATTCGGGTTTTCATCAGGTATTGTTTGTCCATGTTTTTTTTGTTTGTTTTTTTTTTGTTTTGTTTTTTTGTTGTTTTTTTTTTTTTAAATTGCGAAAAAATTTACCAGAGGCGAAATCTAATAAAAAGGCTTTTTTCGAAGCGTTCCTTTATGCATGAATCTGTTTGCTCCATATTTCGCTGGGCGAACTCTCGCCTACCTTGCCTCCAATTTTCGAAGCACGAGAGGCTTTTGATAACGCCCAACGATTTATGCTATATACCTTCGGAAATTGGCAAGGAAGCTTCTTTCATTTTGTGCCTCCAAGTTGTCCTATCATCAGAAAACCCTCGTATCATCCTTTTTCGTAACGATCGACAAGTCGCTCAAATCGCCTGAGTGAGAATATTTTTCATACGTTTTTCTTCAAACCTCTTTACTTAATAATTTCCGCTGGACTGATATTCCATTGACGATTAAACATTATCCTGTTGAGGCAAAAAAACATTTCATCAAGCGGCAGTAAATCCACGAATTTTCTCGCTTCCTCAACTTCCGGTTCGTACTACACAAATATAAATATACATACAACCGAGAAGAGATGATTCCCTGTTTCTCTTCTAATCCCTCTCAAGTTTGTAGCATCCTAAAGGAGGGTCACAGAACTGACTGGCAAGAGTGCGAGAATATAATCTCTCTTCTCGCTCGGATAAGCTGTTACTGCAGTGTTCTATATACTTGCCATGAATGTTACGTCCCCGGGAACTTATCGGAGATTAGAGAGGACGCACAC
>JACEOJ010000198.1:0-109957 GCA_013761285.1 Campoletis sonorensis
TTCATTTTCTTTTATTTGCCTTTTTTTCGGACGAAATGACTGGACTAGTATATTTTTCGATTATTTTATTTTTTATACGCTTATCTACCTGGCCCTCGCGGTAATATTTGAGTCCAGAACCACGACAAAAAGAAGTTGTGAATATCTCCTTGTCGTAAATAGGCACGTGGACGTAGAGATAAGGAATCAGCTGAGACCAAAAAATGTTTTCAATTTTAAGAAATGTTTCCGGTCCAAAATTTTCATGAGTCCAACCAGGCGCGAATATCGCTACGGACAAACCCTGCCTCCGAATCCTTTCGAGTGCCTAAAGAATAATTTATTTTTATTTTATTTTTCTGCAACGTGAAGAACTCGGAATAACACGTAAAGCAGCTTATATTTCAGTTTTTTCATTTACATGAGCCGAATTAAAACCCCCTCCTCCGGGACAACCTCGACCCCAAACATCCAGACCAACGTATACATCGAGAACTCGTTTGTTTCTATTAGCAACTGCGAAACTATTTGCCAAGCTCGAGTCTGACCAATTGTAGTTAAGGAAAATCCCGTCACAATTGTCGAAGAAAGTCCTGAAATCGGGGGTAATATTGTTTTTCATCCTTTAAAATAGATTTGAATACTTTGATAATTTCATCCCACCATCTGATTTATAGTTCACAATAAATGCTCACTCGTTATGGAAATTAAGCTCGTTCTGCCAATTCAATTTGCCGTCTTGTCTGCTAACACTGTCGTACCAAATGATCTCGGACTCTTCGATCTCATTATGAATACTATCTGTTAGATACTTGACGAAGTAGATCAAATCGTCAATTTTAGTGGCTTCAATTTCGTTTTCGACGTTCAGTAGCCAACCCTCAAATTTGTAGAATTTCGCTAAACGTACTAGAGCATTGGCGAATTTTTCTGTCTCATTTCTGTTCGATAAAACACGTTGCCAAACGCGTTGTCCGTCCGCGCTCTCGGTTATCAATGTGCCCAGAATTTTAACGCCGTGGTTATGTGCTGCGTTTATCCAGCCGTATGGCGGTACTGTTACCAATTTGTGACTAAAGTAGATGAATGTGTCGATCATATTCCAGTGGTAAAAGAGATACGAGTCGTGAGCCGTAGATCCATTGATGAATCTTTGGAAAAAAATTATTCCGTGCTTTGAACATTTATTTTATAGATAATAATAACTTTGTGTTGAAATCATTATGCGAAAGCTATATAACAGCGACTAGATCAAATAAACGGAGGGAAATCTCCACGTATTAATGCATTAAGAATAGGAATGTTAAACAACAATGACAACGACAAACACCCTTTCAAATTGATTGATAAGTATTTAATTTGAGAAAAAAAAAAAAACGAGACGACATTCGTGGTATTTTTGTGAAAATAGAATCCCATTAGCTCAGAAATTTTTATGAATTCTTAAACATATTGATTCACGATGATTCAAAGAGAATATATTTTGAATATTACACAGTATAAAAAATATTAGACGTCTCTTCCACGAAATTTCAGTTCTTTATTGTATTAATATTTTCAGATATTATTATGATAATATCAAAGGTGTACACAATTTTTTTCGTTTTTTTCTATGATAATTTTGCACGGTTTACAATTTGTAATGATCAAAACAAATCTACGAGCCAATTCTTTAAAATGCTACAACGGTATGGTCTCAGAGATTTCAACGAAATTTCGTTGGTGTCTCCAAAGATGAATATTTTTTGCAGACTTAGGTATTAAAAATGGAATAAAAACATTCTACGGTTTGAATAAGCGGAACTGATTTTTGAAAGTTTGTTTAATCACAGTTTTGCGATTTTGGCACAAGAACTTTTATTAGTCTATTGAGACAGAATTCAACGGCATATCGTTTTCATTTTTATTCTCATGAAAGAGTTTAAGCCGGATAGTTCTCTCTCCCAGAATGTGAAGTCTCTTCTTCTTGTACCTGTCTTCTAAGTATCCGCCTTTCATGTCATGACAGACTATGGTTCGAGGCTGACCATCTCGGTGCAGTTTCTTCAGTTCTCCAGTCCCCGCATCCACTTGGTTTCCTTGGTAAACGTATTCAGTACATTCACGAAGATCTTTGACTGCAGGCCACAAAGTCAAGTTATCCAATTTTGAGTATAAATCGTCTAAACTCTGAAAAGGCTCTGCGACGATAGCCTCCATGGCTAATGTATATTCTATCAGCGAGCTTGCTGTATGTTATTCTGTTCCAGCTGGATGACAGTAGACTAACAACTGATTAATAATTTCGACTGCTTTTAATATATTGCCTGACAAAAGGCCTCACTGCAGTCTGCGTTGAAATGGCAAAAAGGAAAACCAAAAAGCAGGAACTGAGCTATCGCTAGAGATTCTTTTTGGTCACACGTGTTGAATAAATAGTAATCTCTTGTGGTTCATTATCTATGAATGCACTCGTGGCTTTATCGTGGTTAGGAAAAACATTACGAGAACTATGCGATTCTAGCCCACGCCTGATAACGCTGCACTAACGCGAAAGCTTTTAGAGATACAATTTTTGAGGTTATGAGTGAAAAACGTCAGCTTAAATTACGCAACAATGATTCACACATGTAGGATGAACTCGTTATTTCTCGTGACGAATAAATCTTTGTGTTTACGCTGTTTTGAATCAGTAAGTTTTCCTCTCACATGCCATTGAAACACTTTTTTTCGTTGTTCTTTATGAGCTGAAGTCTCTATTATTTTATATCAAATATGCAACGGCAGGGGCAGGGGACAATAATCGACACGAATTCTAAGAAACGGTGTTTATATTGCGTTTTACAATGATTATATACGATACACTTGAATTTTTGGTAGTATAGTCATTACTCATACTCGTTATCCTTGAGGAATGAATAAAAGTGATTTATTATGAAAGTTAGATCACTCAACAGTAAACACAGTTACGGCTGCGTTCGAGAAGTCGCGTTGAAAATATCAGGTGTAGCAATACTGTTCGGGGATATAGTATGCGTATGTATAATATAATAGCGACTTCCTGAACGAATGTGAGGTTTGCTGCTATTGGCATAGGTTCGACGATGGCGTCAATCGTTTGTGTTTTTGCCATGAGATCGCGCCACTGAACGGACAGGTTGTTTTCAATTCGTACGACTAAGTTCAACATCAACAGACTCGGTTCAATAATTCTGAACCGCGATCGAAAGGAACTACGAGATCCTAATACAATTTTTATTAAATCATAGTGACATTACTGTGAGATCTACGAAAATATTGATATTTGAGGATTGTGCAGTCAACAAAATTTTCAACTATATACTAAATATGTAGATTCTGTGAATTTGACCTTAGCTTTCAACCCGCTATGTATTTACAAAATATAGAGCGAATTTATCAAAACTGTGAAGTTGCTCATTCGTTTTGGATATTCGATGAATTTATAGGGTATATTGGAAAAGTATTTATACTTTTTCCCATTTATGAAACATTTATCAATAGCCTCGCTCTACAAAAACAAGTTCCGTTGCCCGCCGCACGGTTCGATCACACCGGCGTCATGTCGATTGTCGAAAACTGCCGAAAATTCATTCCGGCCAATAAGAACGTAGCTCACTGTGAATTGGTGATTGGTCGGATTTTTTTGCACGTGCCATTAAACCGTCAGTACGAAAAGGATCATCAGTCTCGTGTTGAATTTCCTCAAGTGCGGTGCGATCGAGATGCCGCCTGTGATCTGATTATCGTAAACATTCGGAAATAAGTGAATACTTAAGAAAAGACAGTGTCATGCGTAATATCGTTCTTTATTTCTAGCGATTGTGATACATCGTGTGTCATCCAACAAAAACAAGGCATACGCACTACTTGGCAAGTGTACAACGGAAACAGTGATTTCGTTTCGTCTTCCCATTGCAAGTGGTTGACGGAGAAATAACTTGGCGTGTTTTGTCGGAACATTTCGAACAATCCAGGATGGTCCCGATGATACACCACAATTGCCACACTTGTTGCTGAATCTTCGGTATTTGTGTCGTGAAATAAGGAGGAATATGACGTTTCTTTGAATTCGCTGTCCCGCATGAAATCCAGGGGTTTACATGGAGATTCCGGTGAGTTTTTATATTATTGTATCTTCATTTTTCGACAAAATTATCTTGCGGCTACAGCAACGTATACTACGTTCAAGTATGTATAGAATTTTCTTCACAGCTTGGCCACTTTTTTCCGTAAAACTCGAAAAGCATTGTCACAACTTGAAATTGATTTTCACGTTGAAAGTGTTGAAATGAGTCATTTATGTTGGCTTTTATCCGGTTTGCTACAACGAGTTAATTGTTATTTATTCAAATCGATCGAAAATCTTTACAAACAATTATATCAGTTTTTTTTACATTGAATTTTTTTTCTGTTATAATCTAAATATACAGTGTGCTATCCAACTTTCAAATGGATAATGTTTCGAAACATGATTTATGAACAATGATTGTTTCCGAAGAATATCGGTTTTGATCGAGAAAAAAAAGGGAAAGCTTCAAATTTTAAACTCCTTCCTGTGTTTTGAGGATATTTTTTCCACTAGATCATGCCTGTTGTTTAATAGATCTTCGTGCTTGATATCGTGTTGTTTTTTTAATATCTTTCTCTACTTGAATTTTTTTTTAACCATCTAGAATGTTTTCTCCTTTGATTTCCAAATATTTTAGTCAACATTTTCTACTTTTATGTGTAATTACATACATACTTAACGCACGAGCGTACAGATATATTTATAATAGAGGTACATTCGCCACACGCTTCACTTCGTACGCATTGATACATTTGGTTCCTCGTAATTATTATTTTGACATAATTTATATGTGGGTGTATATTTTATTGATCGTTTACAAGTGTATATGTGTATATAGCTATACGTAATTATTTTATATATCGTATATATTGTGCAGGGCACCGGTATGGTGATTATTTTCTTACTTTTCAGAATTTTAATTACACATTTTGTTAAAAGATCGTCGAACTACGTTTTTTACGCATTTCATTCGAATTTTACTTGATAATCTATCGCTTTTGTCTCCCCGTGATATGATAAGTGGTCTCCATTAAGACGATTGGTTGTTGACTGGGAGGATTTTTCTAAATCATTCCGCACAGTGGAATCGTCAAAATCGGTCGATTGCACTGAGACGCAATTACTTCATAGCGTTGCCGACTCTCAGCTTTTTTCGTGTGCATAATCGGGAGTTTAAACGATCAAATTATTTTAAAAAATATTAAGGTTAAGTTTTTTTACTTGTGCTGAAGTTTTGGGTTAATTTTTTGTCAATTTTTTGTTGACGTTTCATCTGTGGATGCCAGCTCATTAATCAATAAGTAATTGGGACAGCGCCGGGTGCAATTTTTCTCATATTTTCCGCGATACGTCAAAATTAGAATTTGAACATTTTTTCAATACTTTTTCCAACCGCTTCCCGAGCTGGAAATCAATATGAATGATAATTGATGACACGATATCTTGCTTTTTTCAAAATTTTCAAGTATCCTGTCCTTGAGAAAAAATCGTCAATGGAAACGCAACTATTTAAGAATTTCGCTGATCGAGAATAATTCTTTATCAAGTTATTACGCTTTGTTTATTAAATGAATGAATAATTCTCCCGATTGAAAAATGTCTTCAAAATGGCAGAACACCTGAATTTTTATCCTTTTCTTTATTAGCAACGATACGACTATTTATTTGATATGAAAGGATATGTATATATACATATACGTGGCCCTCAAACTTTGTTATTTATTTTTTCGACGAAAGTTCGCGATATGATAAGAATCTTTGAGGCCGCGTGGTTAAAATTGCAAAAAGAATCTCATCCAACAGCAACGGTCCTTGAGACATGTCCTTTATCAATTTAGTTCTACGGGCCTCGAGTTTGGTCGTGTAAATAAGTTGAAGTATACAATTCTAAATTTCCTACAGCGCTATCGGGTTAATTTTGTCGGTTCCTCAATTTGCTCTTCATCGGTACAAGTTGAACCTTTCGTATTTTTAAACAACAAATATCATAGAAAAATCTAGACTAATAAACTTGTCTGTCCGTTCTATCATCTTTTTTTTATTTTCGTGCGAACACGGAAACGCTCCTTTTGAATAAAAATAAATTGAGGAAAAATTCTACATAAAGGCGCGGCTAAGATCACGAGTTTTTTTTTTTCCTAGCAGTACGTAGGCTGTAAAAATTCAATGAAACAAACATTAATTTACAGTGAGCTTCACAAAACGTGAATGGTTCAAATTGTCAAAAATCATTATTACCCCACACTTTTTTACGTTGAAGTGAAATATAACCATTTTTGTCATATCAAACAATTTTGTTTGCGGTACTTTCTCCACAAAAACAAGTTTTCCATGTGAAAGTCTCGTACAACTGTATCTGATACGATAATCAGATCAACAAAAATACTCGCCGGATTGATAGAAAAAAAAAATGGGTGAAAACAGCCACGAATATATAGATACGAAGTATTGAAAAATAAATTAAGAACGAAGGCACGCGTTATTGAACAGGGATGCAAAAGACGCGGGTCCGCGTGGCTGATTATTAAGTTTCCGTTCCGTGTATTCGTCAGCTGTTCCCATGTATTGTTTGTAGCGTTTGTTTATTTTGAATTTCTTGTTTCTTACGGGGGAAATAAATATGCGTTGATATGTTGGTGGGTGCGTGTATGTGTCAGTGTAATTTTCTTCATGTCTGTCGCTGCGTCGATCGATATCGTAGTTACGTTTTATCATTACATTATGTAAACGATATTGTGGATAGCGTTCGTGGAATTCTCTCGTTAGCTCGATTTCCCGAGAGAGAGAACGGAACGGAGGAGAGAGGGGCCAGAGGGAAGGGGTGTGAATTGAATTTCGTGGGTTTGTGTCTAGAAATTTTCGTCGATACCCCGCAAATCACCGGCTATCGGTATCTGAAAGTTCTCCTCCCTGTAGTCACGATGTGGCACGATCGAGACGCAATCGCGTGGCGCACAGACCACGTGACCTTCGGGACCGCAGCTGCACTCGATGCAGTTTCCGGTGTTGTGCGGTAGTACCTCCCCCACGCGATATGTTCTATCTGCAATTATGAAACGTTCACACGCGTTATCGTCTTATTTAAATGGGTCAAGCACTTTTTGATAGCAGTCATTATTTTTTATACATTATTTTATTTATTATAACTAATTAAAAGTTATTTTAATTATTACGAAAAGTATATAGTGGCTTGTTTGAAACTAATATTTTCTCATGAATATTAAACATTTTTGAGGATATCTCCTGAAAATTTCCGAGGCGAATATTCCGGTCAGAGTGGAGATTATGTTACTCGCATATTGCAGGCGACATTAATCCAATTTTAATTGCAATTGCAGTTTATTTTGTCATTATTGAAATTATATCTGTTATGAAACAGCACTCTGTGTCTCCCGCTTTGCCAGAATTCTGGGGCAATTGCTAATCAACGTTACAAGATGAAAGTAACCTACAAACTTAATTACGATTTTTTTTCCAATTTTTAAAAATATTATCTTCTCACTACAGTCGTTGTTTGAATGTACATAAGCAAAGTTGAAACTACACGGAATATCTGTTGCCCGTAGGGCAAAGTGTATAGATTGACACAGCTGACGATTAAAAAATTACTACGCAATATTGAGCAACGAGATTCATCGAGATCAATTTGAATTTGCTCAAACTTTCAAGCTGCAACGTAAATCGTATCGGGTGGTGAAACTTCTGATCGACTGGATGATGAGATTTTAAATATCCGTCGGCCACAAAGTAAGACATTTTTAGGTGTTGAAATATATTTTTCAATTAAAAATCGTTTATCGTTTATAAAATTTTGAATGTTGATCATACAATGAAAATTGTTAAAAATCTTACCCAGAACGACACAAGTGATAGGAGTTATAGGCGAATTTGTTCTCGGGCTCGTTGGAACACTTTCTTCGGTGCTCTCCTCCGAAGATACATCGTCCTCGTCGTCCTCGTTACTAGAATCATCATCCTCATCCTCATCTACGTCCTCCTCTGATTTTTCTTTGTCATTATTATTAAACATATCCGTCAAATATTCCTGATTCGTAGTCTGGAAGGGAAGTGGTGAATTTTCGTCGCTCGTATCGTTCGACAAACTCGACGAATTCTGGCAAGCTGGTTCGGTCGGTTGATTTGAGCGTGGATCACCACTGTCCTCTCCATTGTGGCTGTTTGCATCGTTGGACGATGTGTCGGTAGTGGACGGTGGTAAGCCGTGCCAAAAACAATAGACGTTTCCGGCCACACATATGCAACGCGAATTAGCATCGTACGAGACCTAAATATACAGAAACAAAGAATTTTCAGTCATTTGCCGACATTATCGGAAACAGTTGTGCTGTACATTGTTCACTGAGAATCTAGGTTATCGGAAGATTTGAACATAATTATAATTGAATACGAAGGTCTCTGTCTCTTTTAATGAAACATCCTTATAAAGAGAGTGGAAAATACTTCAAATAGCATCGATCCAAAAAGTTGTCAAAATAAAAGTTGCGCTGGAATTAAAAACAATACGACAAAATTTTCAGAGGCTCCTCAACCCTCTGGTTTTTCAGCACCTGAGGTTTTTTTTTCTAATTCATTTTTTCTTGTGGCGCTGTAAATATACTTGGCTACGCAAAATCTCGGTTGTCTCATTTCTTGTGTGGCTTTTGACCTGAAATTCTAGTGTCACGTCCGTTTGTAATGAATATATATCCGTAGTGTTTGTGCACGTGGAAAACATGTAAAAACTTCACACGTATTACATCCCTCTTCCAGTCTCGTCGTCAAAAGTATTTTTGCCTTGCTTTTCACGTACAAATAAATATTCATCGGGTTTCTCGATGCTGGAAAAAAGGTCCGGATCAAGTTTCTCTTGTTAGTACCAAGCGGAAACTTGAAAGCCTCGAAAGTTTTGCTGCGAAATGACGATACTTTGTCTATTCAACTCGTGCTCGAATACATACATATGTAAATGGATGATTGTCCATGTCTGTCTACAGACGTTTATAACCATCTTTTATACACTACTACGGGGTATGATTATATTTTTATGCAAGTAATGGCACCTCGAACACTGAACTGAAAAGTTCAAGTACCTTCTCAACAATTTTCCACCTGCTGCGTTTTTTTCCGTAGCGAGGCTATACCTGAGAGAACAAAATTTGATTTCGAGCCACAATTGTATTAAAAATCGGAATATTTATTTTATATATCAGTTAGTAAGGAATCTTATTTAGTAATAAAAACATGTTGAAAATACGAAAGTATGAAACTACATTTACTAATACGTTTATTCATCATTTTCCAAATTTGACAAAAATAAAGGCAGAGCATTTGTCTCCACGTCGACATTTTTGCCTGAGAATGACTGTTTTTGCTCAAATAATTTACCGGAATACATACATAAATCTTGAAGTACAAAGTTCCACGTGCCGATATTATTCACCTCGCAGCGTGTTCGAAATTTCCAAATACAACTACAAAGGATATTCTCAGAACTTCAACACTACCACATTTCAACACTTGTACATTTACTAACTTAGTAGTACTTTCTTTTTCAAGTTTTCCGCTAAACAGCATCTGGGATATGTTTTTATTTTGCGAGTTTTAGAAGGTTACGTCACGAAAATGTTCGTATTTGCTGTTGAAATCAGATGTAAAAGTGCCACCAGACAAAGCCATAAAACAAATGTCTTCTATAGACAGTTCGTGGCTGTTATACAGACATGAAAAGTAGCTGATTGTATTTGTCGATCATAGAGGATCGTACTAGCAATTGTTATAACGTAGTTCATAAGTTTTTCGGGTATTGAGTGCATTCCATGATTTAAAATGAGTTCCATAGAAAATAAATGCTTCGAATATAACTTACCACTTGAGCGTGAGAATAGGATTTGCCATCAACAATGCATTTTTTCTCGAAAGGTTTGACATCTATTTCGTTAGAGTCATCGTCCTCTTGAACATCTATATCCACTTGACCGAGTAGAATTTCGTCGGTTGCTCCTGCAACGGGTGCTGAAAGTTGAAAAATGCATAAAATTTAAATTAAATTAATGTAACTTCAATCGAACGAATTGAACTTAGCATTTTGCTGAAAATCGCAACGACGGAACATATCACATGAAATAAACCTCGATAAGTTTTCACTAAAAGACGTACTTTTAAGCGTACCAGATGTTTATACTTTCGTTTTTATTTTCTATTTTGAATCACCCCGAATACTTAGCATATTTGCCATTCTTTATCATCCACATTCACGTAATTAGCTCCGTCGACTAGCAACAACAAAAAAGTTCATTAGTTTTCTACGTGCACCTGAGAGTTTCGTAAAAGCCGATCTGAAAGGGTTGAACAGTCGCTCACCCGTTTTTGCCATCTCTTTTTTGTAGAGGGTAATTTTTTCACACAACGTAATTATCAGAGCGAAAGGAAACGAGAGGCAAGAGTTGTTGCTGATGGGTGAATAAATGCGAATAGTCATATGTTTGTACTTTTAATAGGTAGACGTTTGGCTCGTAATAGGTTTGTCCCGGTATTTCTGGATGCGATTCACTGGTGCGGAAAACAACCATCATTGTATCCGCAAAGAGAGTGGGAGAGAGAGAGAGAGAGAGAGAGAGAGAGACGGGAAGGAACGGGGGTGAGAACTTGGCGTTGGGCAAAAGAGGAGAGGAAGAACAAGAGTCGTATGCATTGATCCTTGTTTCCTCGTTCTTCTGTGCTTGCAGCAAGAGGGGTTGTATACATATTTACGTTTATGTAGGCTAGTGGGTAGTACATCCCGTTGATGTTCTCTGGCAATTTACCCAAGTCCACATTGTGTACGTATGTGGTATATATATTCATATCTATATGGTGAGAGAAGAAACACGTGGTTGGAAGGAAACACGATGAACGACCATGTAACACGTTGCTTATATTCTCTGCTTGTATTACTATCGCATTAAATCGGAGGTTCTTGATTTGCAGAAGAATTATATATTTGGTAAAAACGATAACAATAAGGCGATAACGAATTTCATCCTCATCGCGAAGTGAAGTTGATTGAAGATCAACATTTTTCGTTATTGAGAGGGTGTGTTCATAGGGTCATGAAGGATGACAGATCTGCGAAAATGTTTCGTTTACGAGGAAAAGGAAAAAGAGAAAAAAAGAACATTTCATTCAAAGAAAAAATAACTTGAGACCAACATTTTCAGCAAAAAATAAAAACGGACTTGTTCTACTTTCATGGTAGCACAAAAGTTATAAGGTTGTTTGAAGTTTGAAAGCTTGCTCCGTCTTTCCTAATCCAAATTTTCTTCCACTTAAAACAGTGAACTGTGAGAGAGAGAGAGGGAGAGAGAATTGGTTGTACTCTGTTTTCTGTTCCATTAGCTAGAGTTTCGATTAATTAAAGTCACACTAATTAGAAATTCATTAGAACCTCCTGGGCTGTAGTGCAATGAGTCTCGTTAATCAATTGTTGTGGACTCGGGACAGATACAAATACTGAAAAGACAGAGAAAGTTTAACAAGCAGGGAAAGGGTGAACATTTCGTACTGACGGGGAACAGAAGTGACCGTTGATGTCGTTCTTCCAGGGGTTTTGTGCTATTAATCATATTTCGTATGATGCGTATATTGTCCCTCTGTATTGACGAATTGATGGCATTGGCTAAAAAAAGAGGTCGACAGAAATCATAAAAATGATCTTAATAATAATAAAAATAACAACAACAACAATAATAATAATAATAATAATAATATACTAACGAATCGTTATCATTAAGAGATATTGGAGACAATTTTTTGGAAATAATACTTTGTAGACCGGCTTTTTTTTCAGTTTTTGTGGGGATTTGGATTTCCGGAAGACTTCCACACAGGCGGCTATTGGTGAGAGTATATAAAAAGTATAGCGAACTACAATTATATGTGCAAGTACGTGAACATTTCTGAATGTGCAAAAATTGCCAGCTGGCAGAAACTGCTAACGAACCTTGCAAAGACCGAATGAAAAAAGCGAATGAAATAATTGTGAGAGCAGGAAAACACTCCGAGGCATGAAAGAATGTGTACAAAAGACTCAGCTTTTGGCCCGCGCTGATTTCTACGCTTCCAATTATCTGTTCTCGTTGCGATTTAAAAACTACAGCTTCATTTTGTTTTTTCTTGGCAATATGTACCTGTATAAACTGATTAATCCTACTTATTAAGAGACTAATTAGTGCTCGCATTCCCGGAGCTTCACAGATCTGTTTCTTTATCGTTTTTGGCAAACTTCCAGATTACGAAGAGGTGGAATTATTTCGTTAAATATTTGGTAATGATATTTTATTTTGGAAATGTACACGTAGTCCGGGCTTTGACTTTGGCGGGCTTAACTACTGAAATTTGTGCGGTTTGCGGGGCGAATCACGGCTATTCGCAACGGCTAAATGGCTTTTGCGTGTATATCAGCTATATTTCGTTGGTTGGGCGGATATATGCATACGTATTGTTTCGGGAATATCGTGATTTAATGTATACGTGAAAGGAGAATTTTGGAACAGCGAATATGTGGATGACGACGTTAGCGTCGTTTACCACTTGACGGGACGAATAGAGAACAGAAGAGAGACGAATGACGATATTCGAATCCTCTACAATACTTGGCACACGTCAATCACTTTAGTTCGTTCGACCAATATCCACGCGAACGCTCACATACACCCTCGCATATTCCTCCTCGCATGCTATATTTCTACTATATATCGAGAGGGGTAAATTTGTCATCGGTAACCGGACAATCAATGTCTCGTGAAGCGTCAAAATTCTCCTCGGGATTGTGGCGTGGCAGGCCAATTCAGAACGAAATAACCCTCTGTTGCATATTTACCGAGAGTCACACAGTATGGTTTGACCATTCGTGGTTATTTTCTACTGTTTACCTTTTCCTCTCTCAATAATTATTGACCTGGCTAGAGAAACGATGTTTTTTCATTTTTTTTTGTATTCCACTTTTTTATTTCGTAAAATATTTGTTTTTACGAAGGTACGTAGGTTTTTTTTGCTAATTTAAGAATTTTATTGATACATTAAAATTCTTCTTTGCTCCGTAATTTCGGTTCACACAAAAATACAGAGTATCTACAACGAAAAAAAAAACCATTCGTCGAAATACCGAATATGCTGCTGACATTCAGCTATTGTGGTACTCGAATGTTCACTTTTCGTAACTTCTATCCATAAATTATTGCGATGCTGGCAGCATAAGAACAGACTAATGTAAATTTTTTACCAGGAGAATATTTTTCAAACCTTCATGTACTATTTACGGACTTTGACGTTTGTCCCTCCCGAGTTCCTTCCCTGTTCTTAACACAAAGGAATGGTCTCATGCGGAGAATTCCACTTCCCGTCCTTGAGAAAAACGATTCCCATTTCGGAAACTAGAGAATTGGAGTCAGGCGGAGACGTCAGGCTCCCGAACGACGGTGATCAAAGAGTCCATTAAAACTATTATTTTATTATCACATATTTCTAACTAATTTATTTCTCGAAATGATCAAAAATGTGAAAACCGCGCGAACGCAAAATGGAAAACTGTCCGACATTGAATAGAAGAATAGTGATATTAATAATGACAAAAAAAAATTGATTCATTTATATTTCTAATTATTATATTGAAATGTTCCTGCGTATACTCTTTTCGAGTTATAACGATTCCATGGAAATCTGTGCAGATGGAAATGACCAATGTTTACTGAGTCTTCATTTGGCCAACACCATTCAAAACTTAGAAAAACTGTTTCCGCTTCAGCGATTAATGTGCGAACTGGAGTGTGGTACCTTCCAATAACTTACAATATTCAAAAATCGATGAATCCAAAGATATATTTGGTTCGAGCAGATTAATGGTCGTAAATTTTCTCTACAAGATAAATTCGAAGAATGATTATGATTTCGTACCACTTCTCCCCTTTGTTAATAATATTATTTTAGTTCGATAGCATCATAACTATTTATACATATTTAAACACTTAAAATCTATTTATATTTTCGACAGATATTAATATTTCGTGAACATATAAAGGAACTGCCACTAATCACAGATACGATATTTGTAGCTCGAGGATTTAGTAGAGATTGGTTAAGACTCGGCTATGGTTAAACCCACGAGAGTTTAACGGGTAGACCCAGGGGGAACAGTTCCATTATATTGACTTGAGTTAAGCTTATTAGCCACGTTCGCGCCATTCTCCATGTATAACCAGCCTCGATTTCTCTCAATTCCCAATAGAAAAAACGTCATAGAGAGGAAGGAGACAAAGTGAGGGGTCGGGGGGAAGAGCAGGAGAGAAAACCACGAGCTAGAACTGTGATGCTGTGGTAAGTGCACCAGTAGATAGTTCGTATCCCACGTGCTAATCACGAATCACTGGTTCAAGCATATTTCTTACTGCCATTGCCAGAAAGCACTCTCACAAAATGTATGTCTCCTTCCTGACTAAGGGTCATTGTGATATGGCACATTGTGGTACCATTATACTGTCTAAAACAACTGCAACCGAGTGACCTAAATATTTGTGCATCAAATTCACGTTTCTATGCTAGGACAGAGCACTGTTTCCATGTCAACACTGAAGCCAGCTGTGTATCAATTACACGTGTTTCTCCGATCTTGAAACACGACGACGCTCACCCATTTGTCTCGTAGTGTATGCAATTTCATCTGTTTGTGTAGTTTTCAGCCAAAATTCGGTTGCAAGCAAGGAAACTAGATTTTTGAAAAATGATAACATCGTAATGTCCAATATATTAATTTTCAACATTGTTTCAAAAGTAGTTGTAAAAAACTTTGTGTCAAGTTTTTCATTTATTCTTATTCATTTTCTATATATTAACAGAAGGAAAGCTTTCATGTTTAGGAATGAACCATGAGTTTTAGCGTTTCACTGAGAGTACGAAGTTGGTCGCTGAATTTGCCCAGTAGCGCGAGTAGATGCACTCGAATTTACAAACTCCTGGAACGCTCTTTCGTTAGCTCGTCGAGTCAAGAGTTCGGTTTCCTCTTGCGAGATTTCACCAATTCTTTACCAAGTGCGAGGAATTTACTGTTCAACCATTTCGAGTGCCTCTTCAGTACTATTTTACAAGGATACTTCCCGAGAAAGCACTTTGGCAGAGTTCATTTTTTATTTTTTCAATTCTTGTGGCTGTAATGAAGTTTTCTTCTTCAGTGGAATAGCGCCAGTTTCAATAATGAAAAACAAATACAAACGAAGCAAGAATCTCTTTATGTAGTGGAGGCAAATTAATACACACTAAAAAATAATTAAAACCTAAGATCCCGATTATTTTTGAATGGATTTAGAACAAAACAAAATTGTCCATTAAATGAACAAACTGGTTTATAAAAGTTGTATTTTTTTTTTTTTTTTTCAATTTATTTAGGTTTTGCCGCAATTTCATTGAAAAAACAAATGAGTAATGGGGATTATTGTCGCCGTTCTCTTGAACATATCATACACACTTTATTGTAATTTATATATGAGCTACCAATGAAGTGCATTGTAGCGGAAGCGTATTAGCCTTCCGGTCATTAATCGACCGAAATTTAATTAAGGCTGGACCCTCCATCCCTTTAACCTCGTTCCGCGTTTTCCGCCAGTCGACATCGCGCTTTCGGTGAACCGGAATCGCTTTCAATATATCTTCCGGATATCCAACAGCAGAGTGCATACACCACGTGCAGTCTCACTCGTGTAAAAGCAAGTTCAATTTACCTTGAGTTCTCACTCACATTGTGAATCTCCCAATAACAAGTTCTCGTTATTTTTCACGACTCATATATCCTACCTAAATACAGTGGATGTAAAGAGTTATCTAAAACAGTTTCTATAACGTATGCGTATAATCATAATTGGATAAAAAAAAAAATTACGGGGTTTTTCAATCCTTTTAATAACTTTAGTTAGAACAATGTTTATTATGTGCAAAATTATTCATCCAGATCAAAGTCTACTAATTAATTAACGGGTCAACAGTTTCTTCGTTAAATCATCTCGTTTTGTACAGGCCATTCGTTCACCAATGTGTGTTAACACAATAATTTTCCGTAGCATGATGTTTGCAAAGAATTTTTCGAAAATCTCAGTAACGCAATTTAGATTCTTGATTCTAGCCAGTTTTTAATAGAACAAAAGAAAACAAATCCATTAGTCATGTCAGATCGAGCAATTCATCTTTTCAGCTCAGGTGAGGTTTCGTTGTATTCGTGGATTATTATTATTATTGATAGTTCTTTTTTTATTGTTTATGCGTGTACCCTCGGGGAGTTCCACGAGCCGGTCTTAATCGGTTAACTCTACTTCAGATTGAAGACGATATTTTGTTGATAACGTCCATTATTTCGTTAATTACAGTCAAAGAATTTTTAAAGAACATCCGTTGTCAGGGCACTAGGCTAATCCGATAGATGCAGATCGATGCTTTTTACTGAGTTTTATTGCTTGTCACTGTGAGTACCTCCGGAGAACTATCATCCGCTCAGGGCTTCTTACACAAGCCGGCTGCATGGCCATGCAGTCACCCAACCGAGTATTGAGCTCACCTGAGGCAACTTTACTTTGACAATTCCCAAGGCTGCAAACCGATCACGCGGCCATCAGTGCAAAGCAAACCAAATATTATTGTTGGAACAACAAATATTTAGACGGATTCGTTCAAAAACT
The DNA here is from genome assembly GCA_013761285.1 of Campoletis sonorensis. NCBI lineage: Eukaryota > Metazoa > Arthropoda > Insecta > Hymenoptera > Ichneumonidae > Campoletis > Campoletis sonorensis. The sequence goes on from JACEOJ010000198.1 coordinate 16,744, forward strand.
TTATTTGCAGTATATTTTGTTTATCAACGAAATATGCAGTTGAGATGATGAAAAAAATTGGTTAATATCCGCGAACAATTTTGTTGAACGTATCTGACTGAATATTTGCGCAGTTGCAACAAAATTCGATTTCCCGTTGGCAGCTGTATATTCGTAAATTAATTCGAACCCGAATAAAAATGATGTTTGTCAAAGCATAACATTAAAACATATAACAAAAAATATAAATTGGCTCAACTATCGTTGTCATTCTACTACGGAATGATTTAGCTCGTCTCGGTCTCGATTGACCGGCAGAACCACGTTTCCGCGTCGTCTACCGAAACACAAGATTTTAAATTAACATCACTTTGATGCTTTTTTTAAAATCAATTCAGAAGTAAAGTCACGTATGTATGGAAATGATTACACTGGAGAAATAACTTTAGCCCGGCGTTTAGAATATCGAGTAAATAGTCGAGTGCATGGCCAATGATGTCTCATGAGTTTCGAACACATCGCGCGATCCATTAAGGGATAATCAATAACGAAAGGATTTTCTCGGAGGTTAGAGAAGATCGGTTGCAAGTTATCGTTCACATGTGTGCTCTCGTTGGTGTTTCGCCTACAAATATGTACATATTCATGTATGTATTCAAACGGTCCAGAGCACGCGGGACATAAATCAATGGATCGTCGACGTTCGCAGCACAGCTCCTCGGAGTAAATGAAGTTCCCATCGTTTTTGCCACACACATCAAGTGCAACCTTAGTCCGGTATATCGCTGTGAAATGTTCATTTTTTTTCCAGTTTAAAGATTAAAATGTAATATTTTTCTCTTATTTATGGGAGTCTGTGCCGTTAACACTTTTTACTGCAATATTTGAAAGTATTTTCCATATATAGGATAAACGAATACATGAAAGGTTTATATACCGAGAGAAGGTTCCATTATCGTTTGAAATAATCAGTACTGTTAAAAGACTTATATTTTTGACAAAACAACATTTTAGAAAGGTGTGGGGGAAAAATAAAATGGTTTCCTATTTTTTTTAATTATTACATTGTAAAACCAAATGGTTTTGCAAACTAGAAACCATAATGGAAAAAGCGTCAAAAATCTGCGAGATTTGATGAAATCGTTAAAATGAGTTTTACAAAATGCTCCAAATTGAATAGCGCACTTATTGATTTTAGGATATAAATGGTTGACAGTTTGTTCCGTATCATTACTATTCGGTTGACTTTTGTCACTGGGTTGTCGGAACATATAAAACTTAAAAAAAAAAAGTAAATCGATGATTAGATATTTTCAGTTGTGATATACAAGAGTCCAATCAAAATATTTCGCGCTTGTCGCAAGAGTCCTCTTAAGCATAAGTTCCATATTACAGAAGTCGAGAAAAGCCGGATTTCCTTGTATACGTATATGAAAGGATATTCGCTTTGGGATTAACATAAGCCTAACGTTAAGTCCCTCAGTTCCGATGTGTTGAGAGAGTCTCGGCAGCGTTTCCCTGCTTCTCTTAGGGATACTATTATAGGCAAAAACGTCAGGCATAGTTCTCGTCTACGACGTGGCAACGAGCTTTGGAAAGCTTCCATTATTCAAGATAAGGCGAACAAGAGAATGGAGCAAGATGGAAACACACGCGACGTGTAGCAAAGCTGCTTTTTGTTTATATATATATATATATATATATATATATATATTAACATGTCATTTTGTCCAACATTGACCCACAGCTTTTACCTTGTATCTTTATCCCACGAGTCCACCTTAATTTGGATGGTTTCATTTGATTTCAATCATTTTTTTCAATTTGAAAAAAAAACCGAAAAAACAAATTCATGAAGGTTGAACAGGATAAAATTAAAAAAATGAAAATTTAAAAGATAATATTCATAAACCCGTAAATGTTAAGTTATTTATTACTTGTAAAAAAAGGGCCTGCGTCGTAGGAATTCTAAAAATATTGGATCCCTTTGTTTATAAATAGTGCAGGAAATTTAAATTTTCCAAAAAGGGCGCATTTTTTATGATAGAATAACAGTATTTCGATTTTTCGATTTATTTGAGACAAACAACCAGGGAAAGCATGAAAAATGCTATTTTTCGAAAAAAAATGGATGCTGTCACGAGATTTCCAATAAAGCTATTCATTTGAACAAGTGAATTGAATTTATTATCGAAATAAAAAAATCATTAATTCTGATGAAGAGTCCTGTGGCAGTCCTGTAAAATACTTTTAGGATAGTGCTAAATAACGATCAAAAATCAGTCGGGGTCAATATGACCAAGTTTGTCAGCGAAGGGTTATGACATTTTCGAAAATTGAGCTGTTCCAAGAGACTCAAAGGGGTACGTATAATTCGGTGATTCCGACTATATGTTCTTGCGGAATAATATAGCACTTTTCATATTCCAAGAAAGTTAAAAATTCTGAGGCATTATTCCATAGTATATGAGTTAACTCGTGGTAGCCATAGCGCGCCAAGCGTTTGTATATGCGCTTTCCAATTAACGTGACACCTGGAGCCAACAATGTGTGAACACCTGGAGCCACCAGCGCTCTAACCTAACCGCAAGTAAACACGTAAATTAGGCTTGAACCAGACGTATGCGGGGTCTAATTTTTAATGCCAACAAATTCTAGCACTGATCCTGTGTAACGAATGCATCCATGGTAAATAAATGAAAATAGTTTGATTCGTAGAAATATGGAATCAATGCTTATTCCTTATTTTCAATATTGTGTTCACATGCTTATAGCACCTTCGGAAACTTGGATCAATTGCCATGCGCTTGGGATCGATGCATGAGAATTACCAATGACATCCACCGACCGCGTACCTAGAGTTTCCGTTAACGGGAACGCGGTTGAAAAAAAAAATTATAATAATAAAGATTATTCCAATTGAATTATTTTCACAAAATTATAAGAAAAAAAATGATACAACTTGTTGTCGACTTGTGTACGCAAAAACAAGACAATATTTGAGACTTAAAAAAAAAAATAGTGGATCCTTCACTTTACCAAGAGAATGCGATCTCTCCGAAAAAGAGTATCTTGAACCTTCATTCACGTCTGAATCCACATTGGTATCACGTGTTCTACAAATTTACAACGCTGAAGGGGGAAAGCTTGTTGAGATTTAATCCAAGCGTTGTCTATTTCATATTGCTTCAATTATATCGGGGTTGGTTCACACGTGACTATATATATGATACATGGTGAAGTCGCTGCGGATGAGAAATTCTCTGTTTGCCAGAGAGAACACGATTACATTGCTCCGAAAGTGGTAAATATGTTTATATATATATATACATATTTGTGTGTATTCACACGTAGATATCCAATTTTGTGTGTGTGTGTGTGTGTGTGTGTGTGTGTGTGTGTTTGGAGAAATCGATCGTCGCCAAAGAAAATTGGATATACCGGGTTATAGAGCGTTGATATATAGAAGGGGAGGGCGAGAAGGGAATACAGAAACGAGCGGGGATCGGTGCCAGGAACACATGGAGAGCCACAAAACAAATGAACGTCGCGGACGTAACGTGATTGGCTATCAGGTTGGGCTACGATCTACGATATACCATGCTGGGATATTAACCAATCGAGGACGTGGTTTCACTGAGGATTCAACGTACGAACGCTGCTGCATATATGGATAAATCGCTCGTATCATGCGTGTATCTTTGCAACAAAAGTATCACCAAATTGCCAAATATTTACCAGTAATCTCGCATCGAGTGAATCATTCAATGACAATGTTCGCTTACATTATTGATCATCATCAGAAATAATGAAATATCTACTAACTACGAAAGATCTTTTTTTATCTGATACTGCATTCAACATATTTTCATTTTCGTCATAGAATTTTCGATCAAATATTCTGATTAATATTCAGGTATTTTTCAAATGCTAATGATGAGAGAGCTGGATGACCTGCGACTTTGCATGAATAGCAAATGTGGTCTAGGTGTACGTGAAATTAACGTTCAGATAAAAGGGGAAAAAGTGTCGGTTCTCTTTGACGTTGCCGTATTTGATGAATAATTTCCCTCTTGCTCTGTCGCAATTCGCGTCATTCTCTATGAATTCTCCACCTGTGGAATCGAACGCTGTTCCTAAAGACCTGACAGACTGTTCACTTTTTCAAATAGACGTGAAAATTTTGCAATATAAGTTCAATAAATGGGGTTGAAATTTAAATAACATACTTAATTGTTTGGGAAAATGATTTTATAACCATATGAAATTGAACATGAAATATGTTCATCAATAATTACGTGATCGCAATGTTGTCCTGTCAGTAAACGATCGAGGTACATAATTGCCGACAACCTTTCCCCAAGGCTTTTTCTTAATTTAGCTTCAGAGTCGAGATAAAAGATTTTCCTACGAGCGGATGTGGGTGCAATACAGGAATGTCGTGTAGCACGGGCATAGACATTCATGTCCGTAATCGAGACACACACAGAACTCTTATTGCCGTGAGTCGTTCAGCGTTGAGGCCTTTCAAATGGAAGCTTAAAAATCCCGGCGTATATCTGATAGCTCTTGGCTTTACCGTCCGTAATCATGCTCACCATCTCTTTCTCTCTCTCTCTCTCTCTCTTCTTCTCTATTGGCTCCTTCGTCCCTTTTCATCCCTTTTTATCTATTTCTCCTTGGCGTCGTCTATCAAGCTTCTCTATCCGGTTCGACGGGAAAGTAAAGAAGGACGCGACGTAGAAGAACATCGTATAATTACCGCTTTTTTATATAGATGTATATGTATGGCGCTTCGGATGTCATGCTATAGGCAATGGAACAGTGGTAGAGGCATACAGGTCTTTGTTAAAGTCGCTGGAGGCGATGCCTTGGCCCCTTCAGCTCATCCGCTCGAGCATTAAAGTCAACGAGAACGACGCGAGAGCGCCGGCCAAGAATTTTTTCATTAAAAAATTTCGAGACCTACATAACGCACCAGTGAAACTCATTATATTACGTCTATTTACGGTTTAAACTTGCAGAGTTCGTGTTCTTCGTACTGATAAAACACAGCGAACAGTTAACTAGTAGGCACGCGAAAAGCACATGAACCAATCAAGCTAACCGGTCGGAGACAGTTGAACAAATTAGGTGATGAAACTACCTTCGTCAGCCAATTAGAGTATTCGTCTATATTTAAAATCCGACCGATTAAGCGATCAAATTTGAGAGACAATTAGAGTATGCGACCAAATTTGGAAGCCGCAATAACTTAATGCAAGCAGCGGAGATTGCGATAACCAATGATATTGGGATATTAATCGAGATGACATTTTCCTTTTTTTGTGCAATGCTCTCGTACTTCGTTTTTCTCAATTCACTCGCCGATAAAATATTACACTTGATTAAAAGTTGCAGAAATTCTGTAACTCCTTGAGTGACATTATAAAATGTTCTAGGACGCATTAAGAATGTCAAAGAGGAATAAGCTTTGAGAGTATAAAATTAGAGGTGTGATCCAGGCAGCAGAAGTGCTTCAACGAGCGGTTTAATTACGAGAATTGGGTCGTATATATGGACTGCGCGGTGCGTCGTTACGTATGTTCCAAATGCATACATATAGATAAATTTATATAGACGGCCGTTATGTATATAATGACTGCGGAAAAAATAAAAGGACGCAATTCCACATAATTCAACGTTCCTAATTATTCGACACATGCCCTTTTAATTTTAACACTCGGTCTCTACGATTTATGCGAGGACGTGGAGGATCTGTCGTGTACGAGACACATGGACCAATGGCGTACACAGGCTTCCATTAATTTCCAAGAGACGAATTCAATTAAAACGCCAAAGACCCAAATGCGAAAGAGAGAAAGAGAGAGAGAGAGAAAGTTCGCCCTCGCAGGGTATTGGCACGGAATCAAACGAATCCTCTGCCAAACAGTCAAAATGTGAAGATGTTAGTAGACAGAAAACGTCCCGACAGAATTAGCCATAGTGTGAGCCCGTTTTCTGAAGAAATTAGGAACGAAAAAAAGACTTAGTTGTCGAATTTTGACACTTGATAGCTTGAAAAAAAGTGTATAATAAAAACATTGAACCGTCGCTGCCGGGAATTGATAAGAAATAGTTCTTCGGGTTCGTCCAATATATCCTCTACCTTCTTGTCCCTCCCAGCAACTTTTCGTTGCTTATGTGTATATACACATGTCTTTATTTTGTGTGTACGTTTGTAGATAAATGAGGGTCCGGTGTCAGGTCGTGCCTGGCGAGAGAGTTATATTACCCTTTTCCTGTGCGGGTTGTTCTACCACAAACATATATCCGCGTTACACGCACATTTTTCATGTTCATAATTTTTTCAGTATTAACGATATTCTATAATCAATATTTTGCCAATAATATATTTCCAGCTATTATTCGATTACACGAGAATTATTTATCCTGATTATAATGGAATTCGGAGACGATAGTAGCATCGAGGATCTCCAATTGAATTATTTATACGTTCGGAATTTCTAGTATAATTTCAATTGGCAGTTTTTTTTATATTTGACTGAAAATATCGGTCGTTTTTAAATACGGATTATCACTTTAGTCTCATATTTATAGTGTTCACTCGTTTCATTGACAATGTATTTGAATTTAAAATCTTTTTTACCTGCATTTTTTCTTATGAGGACTGTATTATTTATAGTTCTGATAAAAAAAAATTAATTTTTATTTCTATAGATAGATTCTTCATATTATTTAAAGCAAATTTACCAGCCGTATACCAATTAGTGATTGCTTCCAGACTAGAGCCACGTTAATATAGTTAATGTTTGAATATTGATGACAGGGCAAGAAGTCCTCGATCGACAGCCGATTTCCTTCTCGAGAGTGCTTGAATGAGAGCAATATATTATAATGGGGCGAATAAACCATGTCCACATGATCTGTTCGACATTGGGGTAGGGCAAATCGAACGTCAAGTATATGTCGAAGCATATACATATATGCAAACACATACGTACGTGCAATATATTGGGTGTGTCGAATTTCTAGAGGCAAAACTGATTTTGGGCCTTTTTTGAAGCGATTAATTGCCGGTAATTAAATAAATTCTAAGTGTGGAGCATGCATCAAATTTCCATCAATGTGCTTTCGCTCAAAATCACACACTAACTAACGCTCGCGTCTTATTGGCTCGACCTAATAACTAGTCAGGGAATGACTTGTAGTGGTAAAAAAAAGACACTTTGTGACTTGGAATTCTCGTCTGGATTTAATTTCACATTAATCATAATCATAAACACCCAGAATTTGTATGCATATATATGACTATACTTCCAACTACTTTCAGGAAGACAGAGAAATGGATAAGCATACGAGAACGTAGAACGAGTAGAGATCTTGTGCTCCCTCGTACAAGGCAGACTATGTCAAGTAGTCAGGTCCCGTGTTTGCGCAGACATATACTTAAAGTCTATCTCTCTCCCCTTCTTATATAAAAAGATTGCACACTTGTACTCCATTACAATTACCACTCGAGTTAGACTTGAGCTATTCCCGTTCAGTGAAAACTTCATTAATCGATCCGTACTCTGCATACTCGGCGTTGAGCAAAAATAAAAGTTATTTATTGCGTGGACAGAAATTCAGTATGAAATCTGTTGGAACCCACGGTCTTGTGCAACTTTGAGAAAGTTTTGAAGTTTTTGAACCACGCGGTTATTATAATATGATATAAATTTCGTAATATTCCACAAAAGTTCTGAATTACAAAGCGATAAAATAACTCATTTCTACACATAACTATACGAATTTACTACGATAAAAGTATCGAAACTCATCCCCACTTATTTATAAATATCGTGTAAAAATTCTGCCAGTTCACTCCGCCCAATAGGTTTCAGTGCCCAAAATGACTATCATTTTCGTCGCCGGTAATGATGATGAGCTGGACTGTCACGTCTTTTAAAAAGCTCGTCCATATCGTATCATGTGGATGTAGATGTCGGTTTTCTTGTTACGTAAGAAAGCCAGATAGAGGGAGTGAAAGAAAAAGAGAGAGAGAGAGAGAGAAAAAGCGAGAGAAAGAGAAATTCAAACGAGGTTTAAAGAGAAAAAACATCAAAAAACTAGAGCTTTTAGTCTAGATATACTGCCACAACGTATAATATCCATCGTGTCGAGTGGATAGAATTGTGGAATAGAAAGAAAAGAAGAAAAAAATCGTACTAGGTGAGTGGTATTCAACAGCGACAGGTGGAAAAAATTGCGTGCAGCGTTTTATATTTTCGTTTTGCCATATACATGTTATCACCCTAAGGGGTAAAACTCTTGTATACAGTTATGAAACACAAGGCAATATTTTTCTGGATCCATACAGGCAACAAAGTATTCAAATATGTGGTCGTCTAATACATATGCACGTATAATACGTGGATTGGGAAAAGTGAGTGGGTGAGTGGGTGGTGGTTTTGCTACCACAGTAATATAAAGTTGTCAGTGCTTTCTCGCTAAAAGCGGTGCGCCACAGAAACATTTTAGGTGATGTGCGCCTGCAGTGTCCCTCGAGGAATCCACCGATCTCCCTTTTTTTTCATTCCCCTCCTCTCATTTCCATAAGCACCTGCCTACCTTTTACCCTTTCCCTCTCGTGAAATTTCTTCTTTTTGCTACATCCAGCCTCCGGACATTCTAGAGAACTAAGGGGCTTTTAATATTTCACTTCTGCTTGATTACTTTTCTCTCTTTCTCCGCTTATACGTAAGGGGCTTTTAACGCCGACTGAGCTATCCAATTGTTGTACATTTCGTTTGTGACTGCTTCAAAGTGTGAAAAAGTTCAAAGAATTCACTTTTGGTATGTTTTATCTCTGACCTACATAAAAATGTTTGAGTTTACCAACCATGAATTAATCTTGTAGTCGTCATTCGTATTAATACATGCCGTCAGTTTTACTGAGGAAAAGTAAGCGACTCGGGATTTCGGCATCTAAGCATTATTTATTTATGCATGTTTTTCCATACTGCTCTTTAAATAAAACGCAGTCTGCTGTGTCGTCTTATTTTTCAATCAATTTTTCCGAGAACAAATCTACATTATTGTTCGTGTGTACGAATGAATTTCTCATCGTGTACCTTCAGGTATATACGAAAATAACGCAGACTTTCGAACTCTTTGCATACGACGCTATTTTTCGTGTGTCAATAAAGGTTATCGTTTCTACAATTATTTAAGGTTCATACAATTTGAAAGGTGTAACCAACAAGATGCTTCATTTCAATCGAAGAGACATCCTAAGCACCAGATATACTCTCTTTCGTAATGATAAGTAGGCTGTGATAACTGTGTATAGTTGCTGCTAATAAATGCGTTTGAATCAAGAGATTTATTATTGATGAGAAAAAAAAACTTGATGGGATATGTTCGACAGGATTATTGCAAACTGAGCAAAGTATGATTTTCTATGTCGAGATCAGAGACGTTCAAATCTCGATACAAATGTATCGCACTAGTTAAAAATTTGCGATACTCTTGTGACGAGTAACGAAATTTTTTTTCGTTCATTCGATACGAAAGTATCGCACTAAATTTCGTCACTCGTTACAAATTTTAGACATCTCTGGTCGAGATTTTAAAGCGATGATTTGACACGATGGCTTATCAACTCATTCTGTCGCCTCTTTGACAAAAGAAAAATAGTTTTACCAGGAGAACCTTTGTGTTTGTTGATTTGTAGACATTTGTTGTGTGTATTTGATTTAACTACGATTTTTTGTGAAGTAGCAACTGACCGAGGCTCTTGATGTGTACAAGATTCACGTCCACCTATTCACACATTGTCTCTTTCGGTTTCACTCAACATATAGTAAAACATCGTGTCTCGTCCGCAAGCTCACGTCTCTTTTCATACGTGTCTTTTCTTCGTTCACCTGGACATTTTATCTTTCTATCGTCACAGTGCTCGTACACCCTGGGGAGTTTTCTCCATGTTCTTAACGTTATATCTATTTGTTTCAACGTCTCCAGGGTTTTACTTCCACATGCGACCGTTCTACCTCTCCTTCTATTTTTCTTTTCATCGTCACTCGTAGTCTAGGAGCCAGAACATCCTTTTCTTTTCTTCAGATCCTGTCACAGATATCTGCTACGTCGTTTGAGCTCTCGACAATTCAAGGTGAAACATAGATGGAACAGAAATACGTATTGCATCTATATATTTGCAGGTGTTACGTGATTCGCGGCACAGACGTGAGTGTAACAAATATATGTTTCGTTGAACAACGCTATTTGATCACGCACCCATTCGAAGTTTCAGTTCACTTTGATTTTCTCCTTCTTCTTTTTATTTCGGCCTCCCGTTTATTGCGACAATACATTCTTGTTTGCGGCTTAAAAATATTTATAACGATTTTCAAAAATGTTCTTCCGTTAATTGTTTATTCTTTAATCCTTTGGGCCATACATTTTTTTCTTACCTTCAATTGACTTGAAATTTGGTACTCGGGGGTTTTTGGAGTCACTGTTCACGAACCTGAACTAAAAGTTCGGAAATCCAAAAGAAACTCTATTTTTATTCCTTGAGGTTTAACTAAAAAAAATGTTCGAAAAAGTTTTTCACAATTATTTGGAGTGCGCATTGAGTTTTTATTACAATCCGAAACTTTTGAAAAACGTTCTGGTTTTTTGGTCGTTCACTCAACTCGGTTTTGTGCGCTGTTTCATTTCAAACAATTCGAATGCTTCGAAGAAAAATGTACATCCATTATTGGAATCACTTCTGTGTGTGAAACAAACTGTTTGTTCGAACTGATTTAGTTTCAGACTTTTCAGTATACGAACGTACCGTTTTAGGACTCGAAAATCCCATGGTTGCATATTTCTGTTCCCGGAAAAATAGAAAGTGTTCGTTCGTTCGTACGAGGACTTCGTCGAAAAAATGTTAAAAACCACATGGTGAGATTTTTCACATGAAACTCCCCATGCAATCGTCACAGAACTCCGTGAACGAACTTCAGTGCCTACATACAAACTCGTTCCATCTCTGTTGTATCGATCGTTCCTTTACTTCATTCTTCCATGGCTTTTGCGGGCTCAAACTCATGATGAAACTGACTGGCTTTCAATAGTTTGTGCGATCGCACTATCGGGTACGGATTGTTCCCGAAGGGTGGATTTTTTCGAACGAAGGATTCGAACAGTTTGACCAAATACAGTCAAATATACGGAATAGCAAGAGAATATAGTAGCTCGCAGTTTTGCAAGCTCCGTTTCGAGCGGCCGAAAACAACGAATGAACCGACAAAAATAGAAAGTCCATGCCTACGGTGAGAAAATATATCGTGTCTTTTAGCGAATACTAAACTTGATGTTTATATATCGGGTTGCAATCTTCTCTCCTTTACGACTGCTAGCTACGACTTTCGGTCGTCTCATTCTAAATTTATTTATTTTCGATTGCAAAGCTTTTATTGCTGGCTCACAGCTATTTCAATAAATGTTTTATAGCTCAAGAGCTCCTTGTGATATATATTTTTTTTAAACATTTTCATGGGAAATTGATAAATTTTACTGTTATACATAGGATAACTACTTGACCAATGTTTAGGTTTATTTTGTCGACTTTCTTCCTCTTCAATATGTTGTATTTTTAGCTCGACTTTCAAGTGCATCTTGAGGAAACTTAATTTTCTGGAGTGGAACGGAGGGTTGTGCGATAATGTGGTCAAGTGAGAGACTTGAATTTAAGAGTTTAAATTTCTTGAGTATACCGGATATTTCGAAAAACCATTTCGAGATCAGCAATTGATTGAAGTGAAAAACTATTTCCGTGCACGTTTTGACTTCCGGAATTATATAAATAAAACCGTCAACAGTCGGAAAACCGGAAAAGTCAACCGTTGGATATTTGTTCAGGTTTATTTTTTGTCTCTCTCTCTCTTTCTAAAATGGATGGATATTGTGTAGCAATTTCCAGGGTAAACTTCACATGGTGATTATAGTTGTTACATAGTCTTGGCTGCGACGAGCTTATCACAAATGATAATTTAATAGAACATTAAAACGAAAAAAGGAATGCTAACCTTCGAAAATGTTACCTCGCTCGAGATTTGCCGAAGTGAGCTGTTTTTATTTGTCTATTTTTTTGCTCATTTTATAGGTGGGATCTGAAACTCCTGTTTCGATCAAACCTCTAATCTTTTTCTACTATAAAAAATGTGTGGGTAAAAAAATGTAGGTAAAAAGTAATCGCAGACGAGGAAAAAAAGACACGACCCACAAACGGAGTAAAGCGAACACAGAATAAACGTTTGTGTCGAGCGCTTTTTAGGCGTAGCCAGCTGTGGGTGAACGCAGTATAATGTCGACAATATTGAGATCCAATGGAAAAAATGTCCCGAGTCTCACTTCCATCATATTTTGTTTGGAAAGTCGTTTTGCAGTTTCAGACACGAGCAAAGTTGCCAGCTGTCATTTTGCCCTCGCTTTTTTCTTTGTTCTCCGTTGGCCTGTACTCAAAGACTCGTTTTTATGATATTTTTTCCCTCTTTATCCATTCGCTGCACGATTTTACGCGGGATAGTGAAATACGTAACAAATAAATAACTAAGGAAGAAGCATTCATTTTAAAAAAATGCAAACACAAAAATGGGCTTTTATGATGTCGCAGAATTTTTTTTTAAATCATTTTTATTGACTGCCCGACATCCATTCCTTATGAATCATCGTTGAATACATATTCGCTAATTTTTCACACATTACATCGCCTTCAACGAACCTTTTTCACGCGAACCTGTTTTCCTTTCTTTTAATAAAAATTGATCGGCTAATAACCAATATTTTATCAATACATCTGTTCATTGAATGGCTTTCGCAGAAACGAAAAAGCGAAAGAAATGCGACTTCCTGAACCTGGAGGAATATTATACGTTGGTTTTATTTGTGTATTTGCTTTCATTGCGCTTACTTCTTTTTCGCCTATTTTTCGCAATCGAATCGGGGGCCTTTCATCTTCAACTGATTATCGAGAATTTCTTTTCTTCGAGCTTCTGCTCTTGTTCTGTGCTCTTTGTTTCTTTCTCTCTGTTCTTATTCAACTTTTGTGAAAACCTCACTCACATATCTCTATATACACATTCATTTATATATTTCGCGAATTCTACAGGATATATATATAGACATGCAATAAAGTTTCGCTGGAAGATAAATTACTTGCGGGCCATTGACTGTTCACCCACTAAATTACCCTCACACACCACGAACCCATTTTAATTTTTTTTTTCTTAACATATCCAAGAGAATAATTCAACGTTGCCTCAATAGTCCACGTAAGACTACCAATATTCCTTTTCTCCTTGATTTCTGGACTCGGCCAGAAATGAGAGTGACCTCTTGATCGAGACGCCCGAAAATTCAGTTTTTTATTATATTTTTTTAAATTAATATCTATGCACATACTTGGAGATCTCGAGTATTTTCTTCGTTTTTTTCTCGACTTAAACGAAATCCCCAGTAGCACCGTTTGTACGTGTGTTTTTTCAAGAGTAGAATTTTCACATTTGTGTTTTTTCCCGTTGAGTGGTGCTCGTTTGAGAAAGCCGCGCCGTGTACGTTTTTAGTTCCACTTTTTTTCCCGGACGAACTCGATTTTAATTGGATTTTCGAAAATATTTCGGGTCATTTTCATTTTGGAAGTCTACTCGAAACAGATTATTTATTTATATTGAAATTATTATGCGTATTGAAAGTAATATCCTAATTTTGAAAATTTATTGGAATCGCTTAGTGAACAAGCTGTGGAAAAAATTCACCATGTGAAAACGATCTTTTTCGAGTATATGCACCAAATACATATATTTCAAATGTTATATGCACTGCATGAAACCTTGAAATATTTCATGGGCGATGTGTAGAACTAGATCTCTTAGCAAACATATTTAAAATTCATTACTCTCCGGGCTTTTTTCATATTCTTTCTCCACATAGAAAAAGTAGCCTCGCTTCTTTCCGTACAAGGCTTAACAGATAGTCACACACAGCACTTGAAGGAACTATGCGAAGTATATCTTATACTTTGTGCGAAATACACGCTGGATCATTATCACTTGTCGCTCGAATAAATCTTTTCTTAAGTTCTCAGTAAACTGGACTCTATTATATCTCTCATTTTTTCCTACACATATATCTATGTATTAGCATAAATACATGGATAAATTCATACCAAAGGCGAAGTTTTTCTACCATTTTCTTCAACATTCTGATACAGTCTTCCCAGCAATTTTTCCCTCCATTTTCTTCTCTTTTTTTTTAACTTCCGCGCGGAGATGGCTTTGACTTGAATCTTACGAGGGAAATTCAGTATCTCACATATTTTTCAACTCTTTTTTTTCTCTCCGGGTTCTTGAATACCTTCAGGACCGTGATATAAAATGTTCGAACAACGATTTCGATATTTTCTTTCCTTGAACTGGCTCGAAAATGTTGCAAGCGGCGATTCGATCTCTCGATTATCCACGAGTTCTATCTCACATGAATGTACTTTTCGATTCATAAGAATTATCGACGTGATATGGGCTTTTTTCGAGTAAGAAATATCGGTTGAGGAACGAAAACAAAGTTGCATCAAAATTCAAGATCCACGATGTTGTTTTCGTGTTTTCTTGTTCGCGATATATTGTTGCGTTTTAAATAAACAACACAATGGTTTGTTGAATAACAACTTCATTATGAAGGTTCCGACATGACTTTCTGTCTCTCGTCTCGTCTCTCGACTCACTGTTAATCTCTCAACCCCGTTGTCAAAGAGACGTACATCTTTTATACAATATCTAAGTCTTGAATCGTAGTTGTCTATGAATTACCGCATTCTACGTCGTGCCTAACGTCATGTCTGTCATAATCGTAACAATAGATTTAAAACCGAAATGAAATAGAGGAAATTCAGAACGGAAATTTTGTCGAAAATGTCGGTATTCGCAAATACGTGAAACAACCTAATTGTATATAATGTAAATTAAATACTTGGGTACGTTGGAGCGTTTTGACGCCAATAATAAAAAAAAGTTTCCAACGATAAAGAATAACCGCACCGCATATATATATATAATCTATTCAGGAGATAAGGCTTCTATTCGTTACTGTAAAACTGGAACTCGTCTGCTCATAGGAACGCGTCAACGAATTGAGAATTTAGTGTGTTTTTACTAATCTAATGTGTAGTAATTATTCCCAATCCTACATTTTTTTTACGATTTCCGGAATTATCGGAACTTGTACGGAGAATTGAATTATTTTGTAAAATTATTATCGTGAAATGTTCTTTCACACCCGTGTTTACTTTTCGTAGCCCACACGGTATCAAATCCAGAAATCGTACCGTATATAAAAGAAGTAAGTGACAGTCAGAAGTCACGTTCCTGGTGTGGCTGCTCATACGTTTGGCTTTACTACTGTGCTTAAAAACGACCGAGGAAAATGCACTGCAATGTTTGAGTTGAGGCGAGAGGAACAAGAATAAAAAGGAGACATAGAGCGAAGGAATGACGAAACCAACTACGCGGAAATGAAAAAAAATGAGGATGAGTGACTGAAAGGGTGAAAAGTTCGTAGATAAGTTTAAAAAAAGTAGGAAATTCCTAGAATTCTCTTTCAATTTTGCACTGTAGCCGGAGCACATCTATTCGAGGCTTTTCTGGCTTTATATCCGCATTAGCACCAATGTAACGGTGCCAGGGCACCTCGTGTCTTCCTAAAGCTCTAAAACCTCCGCGGAAAGACGAAGAGAGAAAAAGGGTCTTGACGAGCAAGGATTTAGACCTTTCGCAGGCTTCCCGAGTCAAAAGAACGAGGTCATGCATATTTTGTGTTCATAATATTTTTAATGACGTCAGTGATTGACTTTCGAGTTATATATTCAAACGAACATATGTTGATCGCAGACGACGAATGAGCAATGATCGCGACATTCAGTTTAATCGTTTTCTTGAATCAGCGAAATAGCAAGTCAAATTTTCATTTTACCAAGCCTTGAAAATTCAACTAAAATCTTTTCTCAGTGTGTGTTATTCACGCAGTGAACTATTTGTTATTTAATCTTTCACATGCCTGCGAATACCATCGCGAGATTTTACAAACTTATCTCAATATTTTTATTCCCATTTTATTCTATTTGACTAGATTTCGTGTGCTTATAAGAAGATCTATTTTCAGAGAGACACAGTCAAACTGAAAACCCAGCTGAAACAGGTGGTTATACATTTACCGGGTTTTAGTTGCTCGGCACCATGTTAAAAACTGAGAAAAACTCCCTCTCGGTTATCAATGATTGATGTACGAGCCAGTGCATGGTTAAACGGTCACCCACCCAAGTATTGAGCGAATCCCAAGCTGTTTAAAGGGCTCTCTCAGTCGTTCAGTCGTTTCAAATGCTATTCCGCATTTTCCTCTGACACAATTGAGCTTCCGAGAAGAATAAAAGCTTCACGTTATGCTTCTTTCGTGGAAGAATTACATTTAACTTTCCTTTCTCTCGAAATATCGAGCTTTCTCCGAGGAAAATGTGAATCAGCTTTTCCGCTATCTCTCTATCGCTCTTACACAAGCAACTGATGGAGCTCCTAACTGGCGAGATTACCGGAGTCACACGCCGACCACTCGCCCATTGAATCCGTATCAATTAATGAACAAACGATGTTCTCCATCGCATTAACGATTTTATTTTTATTCCCCAAATACAGTGGTCAAAAGTTCAACGTTCCACACGTCGATGAAAAGCAGTCATTATATTGCTTCAATGGTTAGGAATTCATTATTCATCAGTAAAAATGTTGAATAATTAATTATTCCGGTGTTGTTTCATAATTATAATGAAATTTTCCTCGCTCGTGTACAGTCAAACATTCAACATACGGATTATTTCGATTAATTATTGAATGTACTCGATCCTTTGCGTTAACAACACTTGCTCTTGTAAAATTTCAAGCTTTTATTGATTCAAGCCTTAATGCTGAACAAAAGTGTGCTATGAAACATCAAATCCGTTTTGTAATCGGCGAAAATATTGTGCAATTCTGATGTCCAGTATTCGGAAAAGGATTTTCTGAGGTAAGATTGAATCGTGGTGTAACTTGGTGATATTTCATTTGTACTCGTACGACGTGGTACGTGCTCCCATAAAGTCTATCCGGGTGGAACGCGGAGTTTTATTGAATTTCGTTGCATTCAACGTGATCGCTTAAGGGAGAGCAGAGTTCATTCGGGAAAGTAGAAATCGAGTTTATTGGAATCGTATACAGAAAGGAAAAACGTCCTTTTTTCGTACTTCTCGGAGATTTATATGGAAGCTGTTCTGAGAAAATAATTTCACGAAATCAAGTCGATGGTTGTTGTCGACGAGGTATTTATCATCGATTTCCCAAGTCCAATAAAAAAGTATATTCAAATCCAGAAAATAATTCATTTCAACAAAATTTACGATTGTGTGTCTTCAATAATAATTCCCACATTTTTATGTCTTTATGGAATATCATCGAATCACGCAGTTCTCGCATAAAATAAAAATAGTAAATTGTAGGAATGAGAGAATGAGAGGGAAATAAATAATACGATTTGATAATATTTTTGAATTTCGTCAATTTCGATTGAAAATCTTGACGTCGGTTGTATCTACGTTGGCGTATATGAATTCAAGAATAGCAAGAAAACGACAAGTGTGAATTGGATGTGATTTATCAATTTTCATAATAAATATTTGAGGGCCTATTGAAATAATACACAATGGAAGTCTGAAATGTGAACAATACATATCGAATGGGATTCATTCAACACCGAATACAATGAATTCTGTAAAACTTTTATCATAACGTTATCGTCACGGCTACGTAATATTCTCCACAATTGCATATTGAGGGATCCATTCAACTTTTCAGAATAGTATTGCGAATGTATCTTATTGCGCATCGTTTTTTTTGAAGAAACGACTCAATGGGAATAATCTCAAAGATGCGGGTATATATAGGAAAAATTTATCCTCATAATATGGAGAAGAATATATATTTATATAATACGAAATGGAATGGCTCGGAAAGGGATATATGGTGGATAAGCTGTTTCAGTCTGATATATATGTATAAATATATGAAAAAAGAGGTAACATACCGGACGACCGGATGAATGCTCATCTTCTTCGTGCTCGAAGAAACGGAAAATCGGAGCGAGAAATAAGCGACAGACAGATAACGAGAAACGTAGAAAGACATAGACGGAAAGACGAGAGAATGCTTGAAAGCAAAACGGTGGTCCATTCCTGTCTCCTATAGTGCTAGTACATTCAACTTAATTGCAGATCGTTCTCTTTTATATATAGAGATATTTAGTTACATGGATACATGGGGCATTTCAGATTGAACGAACGCGAGTGAGACTTCAATAGTTCTATGAAAATCATTCCTGCGTCAGAAAATCGTGAAACCGTATTGGAATTGAACGAAAGTTGAGCCTGATCGTACAGTGGAGTTCATTGTGAGTCAATTCACTATTTAAAAAAAAAAAAAAAAAAAAAAAAAACAGAGAGACAAAAATTCTTATCGAGTCAGAAGACATAAACATTTATCAGATGTAATCTTATAAAATTGTGCCGATTGTTAATTGATTTTCCCATAAAATTATGATTTTTTAAGTTTGACGATTAATTCGTGCCACAAAATGAAAAATAAATTGAGTTTCAAGTATTTCAAACGCTTACCAGAAAAAGGCTGAATGTTAAGTTTTTTCGAACTCTCTCATAAATTGAAATTAAATACTTGAGAGGTATTTTCGATCTTCCGGAAAGCGTTGTGCACCAGTAAAGCTATAAAAAATAAAAGAGTTGTACGCCACCCTGTCGATTTGGTCCTCAATGCGCTGTATGTATGTGCCTAGAATAGTGTGCCCTGGTGCTTCGTCGAGCGTGCGAAAACTCTCGGCAGGTCGAAGAAGGATTTAAGGGGCTGAATATAGTAGGAAAGCGTTCACCAACTTGAAAGTGAAAGAGGACGATGGATGAGTAAAGGAAGAGGAGAATATTAGATGATAGAGTGAGAGAGGAAAGAAGCTAAGAGAAAAGGAGGAGGGTGGGCGGGTGAGAATTGAATTCCCGGCTCACCGTGGTGAAAGATCCGTCGGGAGTGTTAAGGTCGTGGCACCAGAAATGCCAACTGGGGATCAGAGTGAACGTACAAATACACACACATGCACATGCAAACTTTTATAAATATTAGTATGGAAATAGAAGATTCGGCATGAGATAAAAATAGGAGGGTGAAGGAAAAAAAAAGTTGATGTAATGATTTAACACGTGGATAGATATGCTCGATTTGAATAAACAAAGTTCACATTGATCATGGAAACTTTCCTTCCGCAAAATCTTATTTATTCTTAAACCCTCAAAAAGGTACAGTTATCTTTTATTTGAATTCGGAAAAAATTAGTTTTTTTTCCTTTGGAAGAAAGAATGTTGAATAGCATTCGCATTAGACAGTAGAGCTGGAAATCGTTTTGAATACAACTTTTTCGTGAAATACGAAATATGAGAAAATATGGGAAACATTGGGAAGATAACTGAATATCAATATTTTATTAAATCAAATTTGCTTTGTTATGATTTTTCTAAAGTCCATTTCGTTTTTCAAAATAAGCTTTTGTCCAATAGATTCAAGCTCAAGTTCACATACGTCCTTCATTCAGCACCTATTGCTCTGGTAACTTCAATTATAATTTGTAATTTCAATTTTATTCAAGTTTAATTGCATTTTCAACTGAACTTTGTGCCTGTGATTATAAATTTGACTCGAACAAAGAAAATTATACAACATATTATGCATGAGAAAATGTCGAGTTTAATATTATGATTTGTAGCGCAATTTAACTTCAGATTTATTCAGCATATGAAGTTATTTAATTCAATTGGATTCCAATTCAACAGGCACATTATTATTTCATTAAATTTATCATATTTCCTATGGAACGCAACGAATCTTTTTTCAAAATGTAACAAAAGAGTTGACAGTGTTTTAAAAACACGAAACTTGCATAATAATGAGTAAGTTATTGAAACGGAAGTGAGCAGTCATCTGAATACTTGAAGCAATTTCTGTTATGCTAAGCTTGTTCAATAAATGTTTATGACAAAAAGTGAAGTATTATCGCTTTACTCCATAGTTACTCAGAGGTCACAAATCAAGAGAGCACTTTCACCTCACTGCCTACCTCTGTCTCACTGTGTTTATCGTTTTCGTGATCCAGAACGATCGATATGTATACAAAGGTAGCGAGATACGTCGAGCTTAGTGCACCATGGAGTCGATGGCACATTGATAATCACTTAATTGCTATTCCCCATCCGCCGGCAATCACCCAAAGTGCAGTGACCGATCTCTTCTCTATACATGCATATATGTATGTATGCAAATATAAGTACACGTTTACGAATTACACTAGATTCATGGTTGTACGAATATTAGACTTTTATTTTAATTAAATTGCAGCTGTGAAATCCCACAATGGTGGTGATGTTGAATTTTCCATCGTTAATGAAACGCAGTCCATTTTTTTTCCGTTTCTTTTTTAGTTTGCGGATATAATATATGAAAACCCTGCAGTGACTGGGTAATAAAAATTTTTTATCGGAAATTAAAATATCGGATTTCTCATGCTTCCTCACATATACGTTCGTGGGTTTTCAAACCTTCACTTTTTTTTCAAACTTTATTTTGCTCAAAATTGTTTTTTTTCTGTCACCACAGATTGTTGGTAGAGATTAAATTTTTTTTTCATTGTGTTAAATTTATTATTTTTCATTATTATTTCATCGAAATTTATCGACCCTTAAAGTTCTGTTACATTGCATTTTTCTACCAATCATTTTTTGGAACTATATTGTGCGTCTAATCGTTTTCATAAGCAGGAGATAACTTTGATATACTTTTCAAATCGCATATGAATGATTATTGTTGCGCCTTTAAGGAGTATCTTAAAATTGCAGTATTTTTTCCAATGTTGCAGGTATGTTTTAATTTCAATATTAGAAAACTTCTCGTCTATTTTTACATTCCCGTATTTTTTCATCATTTATTTATCTGTCGCCGATTAAGAAACCTGAAATATCGGACTTTTTCGTTTATAAGATATCGACTTACCAGCCCGTGTACATCCGTAATTATGATAGAGACACGCGGCCACAGTCACGAGGGACCACAAAAATCTCATTGTTTCTTTTTTCGTCGGTGATATACTTATATATCTTTCAACCACCTTTTCCCTCTTGACAGAGTCCTCTATTTCACTTGCTCCACTTGTTTCGCGAAACCGAGTTTTCTTTCGAGAGTTTTTAACCGAAAGGTCGAGAGTAGACGCTTCAAGCAACGACCCAAAGTATTTTTTTTCTACGTTATTACTCTAAATAAAATAATAATACGAGTTTCATTGAATTGGTGAAAAAAACTATGTTGGTTTAATTTATTAACTACGTTTTATTGCTATTTCGTGAAATGAAAATTCGAACTTTCATTCGAAAAACATTTTTTATACTACGAAAATATTTTAAACGTTCAAACACTTAATTTAGTTACGTTTTCTGTCATTTATTCTAAACAAAAAAAGAAACACAATCCTTTAACCGGCACTCTCGTCGGAAGGGGATCTTTTTTCAAAAGTCTCTGACCGATTGTGACTGAAAATTCCAGATAAACCTATTCTGTGTCCGGTTTAATTTGTTATCCAGAACAGGGTAGTGCAGGGGTACGAGAAATAAAATGATTAAATGCAAGGTCAAGGTTCCTTCATCGAGAGAGCCCCCGAAGCCGACTGAGGTAAAATCTCACCGAGAGGAACTCTCTCTTTCTCTCGTCTCTCGGACACTGCCGAGAACCATGCTCTCGCCATTTCAACCCCCTGCCACCCTCGCAACCGCCCTCAACTATCCTCTCTTTCGTTTTTCGTGTACGCTTGCGCATTTCAACATTCACCCATCACCCGCAGCCCCCATTCAAAATCCCTTCGCGATTTCTCGTGCGGAGAAGCAACTCCCAAGTTAGGGGGTTGGGGGTTGCTGCAGAACGCGACCGGAATATACGCCGTTTTCTCTTCGAAACCCGTACGATCACGTTTTTTTTCTTTTTTGTATTTTTTTTTCTCTTATTGTCACGTTTTTTTTCAACGCTCGAGTCTCTTTCGCTCTCGTTCTTCCTTTCTCGCTTTCCATTCTTCTCTCGTTTTTCATTCTGTTCCCTCCGGCGTACCCGGAGCTTCGATCTTTATCAGTCATCGGGGATTACTTCTGCCGATGTAATACGGAAGGATTCCCCCGTGATAGACTAAAAAAAGGTCAGATATCAAATCTCGTATCTAATCGCTTTTCTTCCATTGCTTTTCGCACTTCGATCACACCGATCAATGTGTAGGGCGCATCCGACGAATTTTTTTCGCGAATCAAAAAACGGTCAGCGCGGCAAATCAAAGGTTCTTATCATCCTGTTAGCACCTAATCTTTTTTTCGTGTTTCATAGAATTTTTGCGACAAAATTACAATTCATCGAACTTCAAGATAATGAAACATGAGCACGAAATACATTTTAGACATGACGAAAAAGCCTGATCCGTCATAGTAGGGTGTAAAAAACAAAAACGTTTGAAAAATCCCAAATATGCGGCTGTGGCACCGGCATAATTGAAAATTGATTTTCTTGCAAAACCAGCTTCGTCCAAAGAACCGGTTTTGTCCATCATACCCTTCGTATGTATGCGAATGATAATATTTTCGCGTGTCACGAGGGGTTAAGATAAAATCCACAATTCATGATAGAATTTGAACGACTCAGCTGAATTTTTTTGGTTTTCCGTTATTCACTTTTTTTATAAAAAATGTCAAATTTTTTAAAATTGATTTCATTCGTTATAAATTTTGTTTATTTTTTTTTGTTTCGTTAACCGTTTCCACGAATTCGCAACTTTGATGGCAAAATTTTGTACGATTTCTTATTGGTTACAAAGCGAGAAATGAGCTAGGAATGAGAAAGTTGTACGTTCTATATTTTCACTGTTTCATTTAAAAAGTATACCAGATTGTGGCAGCACACACAAGAATTTCTGTCGTTCGAACTATTTACACGCTCCGGTACTCTTCGCGTTTGTTCGTGTGGCTTGTGCGATAACGCTATTTCGGCGGGCTATAAATGACAAAGAATGGAAACCGGATGGATTTCATTTCGCACCATATAAATTGTAAAATGCTTTCTATTGATCGTTGGCGAACGAAAGGGTCTACGTGGCGTCATTTCATTCTTTCAAAGTCCACGATTTCGACTGTTTTCTTTTTTCAGACTTCGATATGTGTGTCTAGTTTTGTTGATACATCTATATACGTATATCTAACCCCATGTATATGGATTCTCGGGGGTGTGTATGTGTGTGAATGGATCTGTGATGAAGGCGCAATGGGTACGGATTTCGCAGTGGGAATATATCCACGGACACGTATTAGGTGCCTCTATAGCAATTAGTGAAACGGCTGTCGAAGGCCGAACGAGAAAAGAGATTTGATCAAGTGAGAGAGCCGATTAATAGAAAAGTCAATTATCCATTCAATCCATTTTTTTTTTTTTTCATTGGCACTCGGAAGTTATCAAGTTATCGAAAAATTTCCAACTATCGTTGCTGCTGTCTTGTTCATAAATGATTATTTAAAAAAAAGACCTTTCAAATGGGTGGTACATAAAAATTGATGGTTATCGAATGAACGTCTTGTTCCATTAATCTATTAAATAATCGGAAATTACAATTGACTTATGATACGCGTATTTGCGTCATTATACAGTTGACGCTATCAAACATTTTATGAATCGAAATAGTTGTGGAATTCTTAAGGGAATGAAGTTTCATGAAGTTAATCATGTGCCTTGGGAGGTGTTTTGTAAAATTATCGTTGAATGTGATAGATTTTTTTCTGCAAGTAGAAAATTGCTTCTGTATACAATTCACAGGCATATCTATTAGTTGCATTTTATAAATATTGTATTTGTTCTATGGAAAAATGGATATATTTCAAAAAGAGTTGTCACCTCAAAAATGCCATGCAACTCGTCATTTTTTTCATTGATTACCGTGGATCATTTTTTATAGCTCACTGATGGTTTAACCAAGTTCCCTGTCACGGGAAATTCGAACCGTTTGATAATTTCGCTAGAAAGAAAAAATCTCAAAAGTATGTCGTTTTTATTCTAAACTGGCCCAGCCCCTATTATCGAAATGAATAAGAAATTTGTTAAATCTCTATCATTTCTGTGAAAACCTATTGTGCTACGTCGAACCATACCATGCCGTTGAAAAAAAAGAGACATCATGTGAAGTTGGAACTGTGCAAGAATTGCGCAATAGCCCAATTAAAAAAGGATTGGGAGGTTTTTTTTTTTGCTCTCCAAGCGTTTTGGTGAAACGAGAAATATTTTTTCATTGGTTCTAGTTTAAGCCCGAGGCAATTTGAGGATTTCACTCCTGACGAGTTTTGTAATCGTTTATTGTCCACGTCCGTTAACTTTATCACATGTTGCGTAATAAATCTGTTAGAAAACACTCTGCGGGACGTTAATTTCAGTGTTAGTGCAATTCCCTTACCATCTACCGCGACAACTGTCAGATAAAAATGAAAAATTGCATAACCTAATGATTTGGTGTAACGTGGTGAGATTAATGACTGCGAATACGTTAGGAACCTCTTCAATCTTCATCATCAATCGTGTCTTTGAGAAAAGGATTCCTCGCTTACCGACACCATGGAATAATTGTTCGATATTTTATTAGAAAAATAAAAAAATTCAATCACAGAAAAGATCCTAGGGTTGGATAGTTATTTTTTTCAAATTGATGATAAAAAAGAACTCTACGTTTGTGCTAGAAGCTAGTTCGTTCAATCAAATTTATCCGCACCGAGGAACGATGAAGCGTAGCGTTTAATTCACCGACCGACGCTCAAACCACACTCTCCGCGTATCGCCGGCCGGTGCCCGATTGATACTACTCTTATCGCGCTCTCCGGCTCACCCTACTGGTCCGCGCACGCCCCACCAGTTGCGCTTCTCCCCTCTCGCGTCGCGCCGGCACGACGAACGTTCCCCCATTATGGAGCAGGGACAATCGTAGCAAGCACACGGGACTCACAGGAGCCCGCAAAACGTAAACATACCAAACACATACACCACACAAGTTTACATCGAAGAACTGTTCGATTCATTTCAATACACAGAAAACAAATTTATCAAATAATAATTTTCGTTTCTTCATTCAGCAAATATACTCGATAGTAAAATTGTATTTAGTCTTATAAGAGTTAAATCATAAATCCAATTACACATGTATTCATTCATTTATCCACATTTCATTCACGATTTACATTCACGATTCACATTTATTTAGAAATGATAGAAGTAGAAGTAGAATACACTTGTATTATCAGCTTGTAAGGTCGTTTACGTGTTTAATTGATGCTTCCATATGACAGATTATCATCATGAAAATGTTACTTTGGTGTCAAACTCTGTATACCATTTTTGTTAATCTTTAAATTTTAGGTATAATATTTCTTATGGATTTTTTAAATAGCTTTTTTCATTACCTAGCAATATTCGTGGATATACAAATTTGGAAGCATTCGTAAGACCGATGAAAGCCCCTTTACTACGGTTAGATCGCTGTCGACAACCAAATAATAATGTTTTTTCACCTCATAATTCTACAAAGTCTTCATTTGATAATATTATTGTGTGTCGTAGCATCGGTCAAATGATGTATAAAACACAAAAAAAATTTGCCGAAACCCGGGATCGAACCGGGGACATTTAGATCTTCAGTCTAACGCTCTCCCAACTGAGCTATTTCGGCTCATATTTCTTTGGTTGATAAATTCTATAATCAAGTTTTTTTTGAAAAAATAGT
Source organism: Campoletis sonorensis (assembly GCA_013761285.1). Lineage (NCBI taxonomy): Eukaryota > Metazoa > Arthropoda > Insecta > Hymenoptera > Ichneumonidae > Campoletis > Campoletis sonorensis. The sequence continues at coordinate 42,664 of JACEOJ010000198.1, forward strand.
TCAATTTATGTTTCCACATCGATCTTTTGCGCAATTACTTCAACAAATTCATACTATTTTCCAACTTTTTGTAATTATTCAAAATTCACTTCATCCACTCTGTCACCATTTTGCCTGCGTAGTTCGCCCAATGAATTATCCATTGTTTTATTCCTCCACATTCGCTCACCTTCTAATTTCCACTTAATCCTGCTGATTTAGAACTGGCGATAACTCACTCTGGGACTCGGGACTCGGGCCTCGGACTTTGGGAAAAAAGAACATTTGTCAAGGGACTCGAGCTAGTTCCAATTCTTCTCCTTATTTGAAATTCCGAGTACAGAGACCCAAATTTCGAGGAAGCTTTTAATTCGCGTGAGGAAAGTCCCATTTTGTTTACTCATCAGCATTACTAACCCTTTGTTGTTGTTAAAACAATAATATCGAAAACAAATGTCGTCCCTCTCGACATAGTTTGCATTTTTTAATTTTTCACCGTTCATTTATAAACCTCCCGTTATTAAAATATATTGCAGCTCGTTTTCTATTCATACTGTGATCATTAAGTCATCAATAAGGATTAGAAGTAGGCTGTATAACATTTTGATAAATTCTTCATTACAGAAATGCTAACAATAAAAAATCATCCCATGTCAAGCCTGGAAATCTCTGCGGTAATTAAAATAAGCAAATAAGGAAAAAAAATACAAATCGCCCGTTTGAAGATAATGTGGGAACGATAACGTGGCTAGATTTGCAATTGTGATTAAAAAATATATACAGCCAATATCGTGAATCATTAAAAAATTACAAAATCTCGTAATTTTTAATTTCGAAATTTCGGTAAATTGAAGCACAATTCTCAATAATATGACCGTTGCATTAACAAAGTTATTTCTAGCCACGAGCGAAGCCATGAGCACAGCTAGTACTCCATCAATAAAAATATGGTGGATTAAAGGATCTCAGTACAAAAAATGAGCATAATCAACGGTTAAACTTGCCTCGGGTCGATTTCATGGTCACAGTACTGCTGTAGATAGAGATTTTTTTTCCCTCTTTTCATTGTCTCAGTGCAATACCTGTGCGTGAATTGCGAAAAGTAGCGCGACGTGGGAGGTAAAGGAAAATTGAGGAAAAAAAGGAAATGTGTAAACTTCTTGAAAACAAGTTGTAATCGTGTTTACGTGATCAATTTTCGATTTTTAATATAATTCGAATTGTTTGGTATCTTGTTTAATTGAGAATATTGAATGTGAGTCCAATCCGTCTCGGTGTACCGTTGTAAAACGATATTTCATTTCAATGATTGGGGAACATTTTGAGGTTTCGGCTCGTAATAAATCGTAATTGAATGATTCATGTCCGAGAAACGAGCGTTCAAAATCCGCCGGTGCCAATAGATGTGCAACCGAAGGGTTAATAAAACTGATAAAAATATAAAAATACGAAAAAGGCATTGATAGTTCATGCCGAAAAAAACTGGCACTGATTGAAAATTCCGTTTGAGCACAAAATTGATAATCAATTCGCGAAAATAGTAGTTAGTGCTTAATGGTCAATGAACTTTTAAACGGTATCAGTATCGAGCAAAAAAGTGTTCTACATTCAACATCATTTGCACTCCGAAAATAAACTTAGGTTTTCCATTGTAATTGTCCAATAATAGCTGAAATTGAGTCGATGGAACAGCGAAAAATAAATAACAAACTTTATATTGATTTCACGAATTGCTATCCTATCTGTAAACCGTGAAAAAATAAAAGAAAAAAATGTGGTTGGAGTGGGGGAAGTCGGCGAGGCCGCCATGTTGCTTCCTGCCTTGCCCGAGAGTCCGAGAGTCGTTCTGCTCGCGGGCAATACCTCGACTAAACGCGGAGTCGCTCTTCAGTTCGCGTCTCGTGTGTTGTTCCGATAGAAATACTAAAAAGAAGAAAAAGAATCACGCCAATACGTTTAATAGCGTTGTCAAATCGTGACGCTCTCTTGTCACGTTGTCAAGTGATTCTTTTTACTACAACGCGATTTTTTCGTCGCGTCGTTCTACTATTATTTTCGTCCACGTATAATCAAAAGTGAATCCGTTTAATCGAATCTCGTTTTGCTAGACGCACGGGGTTTCTCGCGACCGGAAGCGCCGGTTGATACTTCCATCTCACGCGAATATTCCGATTCCATTTATCGTGTGCCCGGTTTGCTTAAGCTCGTTTTCGCGAGAATATACCCGGATTAATTGTTCAAACTTAGAAACATTAAAATAACGAACGAAATGGCGAATCTGCGACAAACACCTCTGACGTGCAGCGGACATACGCGGCCGGTTGTTCATCTCGCGTTTTCGGACGTCACAGAGTCCGGCTATTATCTCATCTCTGCTTGCAAAGGTAAATACAGCTTGATGCTCCTTGAATGTGCAAGGGAACCACGAAAAATTCATTTGCAGACCCATATAATTGACTCGTACATCAATGCCCGCCGTGTACACAATTGTATATTTCATTCTAGATTGAATTCTTATTGAACTCTCAACACTATTAACTGATCGATATTTACAATTACTATTAATTTTGTCCACAATCATTACATGTTCTACATGAATACCTGAATTTCGTTGGGCTTAAACTAGTCAATCAGACATTTGACGAATAATTTGATTGTGCAACCAAAAAGTTAGGTTAAGTTGGCTCTCATTTCGGCCATTTTTTCAAATCATTTCGACGAGTTTTTAGATTCGAGTAGTCAGAATCAAAGGTGGATGGAAAAACTGAATATATGCGTTCAAAATTCGAAATGAAATGATTTCAGTAACTCCCAGTGAAAAAAGTGGAAGAGCAGTCAATAGGTGTGCTGTCTGCAGCTCTCGTCATAAGTCTATGAACGTCTCTTTACGAAATTTGGTTTATTAACTTTTTTTTCCTTGTCTCTCTCTCAAACGGAATAAAGATCTGTCGGGCTCTTTTCAAGATTTTTTTTTTTACTTCTCTCGCTTGCTTATTTCGCTTATATTAACATCGATCACGATCGGCCCTCTCTCGATCGCCTTGGCCCAGTTCCGGGAGGCTTCAAGGCTTCTCCCTGGGTTGTATGACCACTCGGTACTGTGTTCGCTCGGAGGTCACCTTAAAGCGTGATACATTTAACTCCGGGAAATTTTGCGACGTTTCAATTATATTTCAACTTCATTTAGATGTTGAAGGTTTTATTTCGAATGCGGATGTATGTTTTTGTTTTCCTCGATTTGTTGTCTTTTTAGGTTATGTTCAATGAGGTTTGCTGATTCTATCAAATTGCCTCTTATTTCCTATTACTTCAACATTTATTAATTTCGTGTCAAAATGCCTGTTGCACACATTTTTTGGGTTCCAATTGTTGGATTTTAGATTAAAGTTTACGATTTATTATTCGAATCTATCTCGACAAACTGTCACAGCGATTCATAGAAAAATAATCTTTTCTGATATTTTGCACTATGAACCGCTTGAGTTTCATGGAAACTGTTCAATAAACTATTGTTTTAATCTTCCAAGAGAGACAGTGCTTTATCCGGTAAGAAAGAATATGTTTGACGGCCAGTCTTTCCACATAAGTTATATTTGATGTTCTGAGGTTTAGAAACCGATGATTTCACCCATCAGGTCTGAAATTTTACCTCAAGTTAAGATTCAAGAGAGTTGACTCGGTTAAAAGATTAAAGGGAACCTAAGTAAACAACAAGAACAAAATATTTTCCATTGCTCGGTACACCATATGCTTTTTCCTCGATTGTGGTTCGACCGTAGTCTTCAATGGTATAAAAATGGGAAAATTTCAGATGGAAAGCCTATGCTTCGTCAAGGTGACACCGGTGACTGGATCGGCACCTTCGAAGGGCACAAGGGTGCGGTTTGGGGTGTTGCGCTGAATCCTGAAGCCACAAAAGCAGCCAGTGGAGCTGCTGACTTTAACGCCAAAGTTTGGGATGCCATTAAAGGCGAAGAGCTCCATTCGTTTCAGCACAATCACATTGTTAAGTCTGTAGAATTTAGCAGGGATACCAACCATCTATGTACAGGCTCCAATGAGAAACTCATTCGTATATTCGATCTCAACAAACCAGAGGCTACGCCGCAGGTAATTTAATCAATAACTCGATAATGGATTATTATCGTAGGAAATTTAATAGATTTCTGAATCATCTTTTCAGTCTGATCTGTCCTCTTTTTTGACTGGAAAAAATTTCAAGGATGATAATCAGTTTTAAACCATGCTGAATTATCATTTTTAATACGGATCAATAATTTTTAGAGATAACGTGAGTTTTTACATTGAGGCTTAAGTGGTTCATCATTTGGGAAAATGATTTTTTTTACGCAAAAGCAAGTATCTCCATTTCAATGGAATCGATGCGCAGATTGTTAAAAAATTTCAGAAATATATCCAAGATTTCTAGCCAAATTAAAATCCCCCAAAAAAAATAAAATAAAAAGAGTAGCCAAAAGAGTAAAATCGACATAATTTAATGTATTTATGTCCAAGAGTCGTTTAGAGTAGAGCCTTAATTTGGCTTTACAATGATTCTGATAGTGAATGATTTTCGATACCAAAACTTTAAATCCATAATTGCTTCCATTTGAATAGAAAAATTAAAATTCTTTCGATACTGCTAATTGTTTGTCATATTAAAGGAATTCATTCGATAATGAATTTTGATGATGCAGAGTTTAGTTTAGACGTATTTATTGAAATAGGCAGAGTCGTGTATTATTTTAATCTGACTTCTCATTCGTTAGAAAAATTGGTTATTCCGAAGTTTTAACTTTACAGATATTTTCCGGTCACACGAGTGGCATAAGGCACGTAAAATTCTTCCAAGATAATAAAATGCTCGTGAGTTGCGCGGACGACAAAAGTCTTCGCGTTTGGGACCGCAGCAGCGGTCAAGAGACGAGAAGACTCGATTTCCCGGCGATTCCGAGCTCTATGGAAGTCTCCAAAGACGGCAATATAATTACCACGACACACGGAAACATTGTTACATTCTGGAACAGCAAAGAGTGAGTTTTAATCCCGCGTATGGGATCGAGCAAAGCGAACTTGTAAACAATTACTTCGAGGTCATCCTCTCTCTCTACCACTTTTTATCTTTTGCTTCGTATCGCACAAACCATCGTGCTTCGCTTGTCCTTGGCCTATCAGGAAGTCCGTGTTATTTACATCCCCGGCATCGTAATGAATTTTCCCTCAGTTCACCATTTGAAGGAGCATTTTGAAGAACCTTGAGCCCTCCGTAGATACTGTTGCTTAAAATCCATTATACGCTTTCGTACTTTGATATTATCATTCATATCCTTGAAATAATACCACCAAAATTCGGCGGTTTACATAAAAAATCATTTTTCTTTGCCCATTGAAATAACAGAAAGTGAGGAGTTTCAAGAATCATGAGATAACTTTGTGTACATGTTTTCCTACGTTTCAAGCATCGATAACATTTTTTACTTCCATCGTTCGTCTCGATCGTCCAATTCGCTTTGCAGTATTCACGTTTATGAAAGTTTCATTTATTTCCAATAAACTATCGGTCAGGATAAGCTTGATGTGCAAAAGTCGATTTCTCGATTTCTCTTTTGTGATTGAGGGTTACATCTACACATAGAGTTCCCCAAAATAGAAAAAACTTATTGTTTTTCAACGACCCTGGACAATTTCATGGAAAAAACAAAAATTAGATGATTTGTGATTGCAGTTTTTGCAAAACAACTCTTTGTCTCGTACTATTTGCGGTTTCAACTTAAACCCAAAAATGGAATAAAATTGAAAGCTTAAAGTTGACAGAAAAGCCAGTCAGTGTCAAGGCTGAATTCACCAGAATGCATTTTTCGAAAAATGGTAAAGGTTTGATCTTTCCTGCCATATTTCATTGAAATCGGTTTTCGAGATAGAATTGTGATGGTTTTAAAAACATCATTTTGATGTACAGACATTTGTCACATTGAAATACCAATTTTCCCGCACAGCTGGGACATGTTATTGGTTCCAGGAAATTTAGAAAGAATTTTTTTTTTTTGAAAAACCAAAGTTTTCGACCTCTCAAGGTGTATTTATGCCCTAAAGAATAGTGAGTACCGTCATTCGAGAAATCTTTTTATATTCGGTCGTTTGCTTTTATGGTTTTCGGACTTACTTTATTCTTATACTCCAAACTTGTGTTTATCTAGTTTATCGAAGATTCGCGAGTTCACCATACCGACTCAGGTGAACAGCGTTAGCTTGCATCCTGATTGCTCGATGTTCGTCTGCGGCGGTGAAGACTTCAAGATGTACAAGTTCGATTATGTCTCCGGTGCTGAAATTGGTTAGTATTTTGTCCCCGATTCATAAATAAGTTCTCGGGAAAAAATACTATTGACTAAAAAAATAATTAGACGTATTCTTTGAATGAATTATTCGAACAAACAAAAATTGGGTCAATTAGAAAAACTCAGAAAATAACAAGCAAAAAACAGCTGATTCAATGATTTCAAACAAAAAAAGTTCTTTTTCGAGTTTCGAAAAATTATTTTTAACGAAAGATGAACACATTTTTCAGAATCGTTCAAGGGACATTTCGGTCCGGTGCATTGCGTATGTTTTTCGCCGGATGGGGAACTCTACGCAAGTGGGTCGGAAGATGGTACGTTGCGATTGTGGCAAACAACTGTCGGCAAAACGTATGGTTTGTGGCGTTGTACGGAACAGCCACAAGTGATACAAGACAGCAATACAGCTGTGGTTAACAACAAACAGGAAGTTCCGGCGAGCTAAGTGCCATTTGAACTTCGAAAAAATAAATGAAGAACTGTACGGAAAAAAGCGATGAAAACTTTTGTTTCACCGCGTTACTTGTGAGTGGATCCTTTAGGGATTTGTGTGCATGTGTGTATGAGTGTTTGATCGGGAAAGCATAATGAAATGTGGTGTTTTGTTGTTTCGTATTCTCTTTTTGAAAGAACGATGGAAAAATCGAAAGAAAAAGAGGAAACATAGTCATTGAGTCGAAAGTTTCAATATTTCGAACATTGACTTTCGGGTAATTTTGAGATTGAGAGACAAAAAAGGGTTGATTTTCCGATGCGGGCTCTCCCTCGGCTTCCTAAACCGACCACACCACTTCAAATAGCTGCCAAATCCTCTGTAAATACAGAAAAACAAGACACACGATCTCGAAGAATATGAAAACGAATGCGAATTTGGATTCATTCGAACTGAAGCTTCGTTGTCAATAGTTCCGATGAATAAAAACATTCTGACTGGTATTTATTGTGACGATAATGTTTGTGGAATAAAATTGAAAAGAGCGAGAGAGTGAGAGGAAAAAAATGGGGAAATGTGATGAGCATTTATCTAATTTATATACGTGCCTCGTTGTTGTATACTACGTGATTCGAATCATCAATAATCGAGGCGTTGTGATGAATAAGTGAATAAAGAAGCATATTGAATTTCATTTGTTTTGTATTTTCCATCTGCGACCTTTTAACCGACTTTTTTTTCCATGGAAGAGCATAAAATATTGGTCTGCAAAAATAGTGGTTCATTTCGTCCTTGGAATACGCAAATGTACCTTTTTGTTTTTTCTTGTTCTCCGAATTTTTTGAATTTCCATCACAGTTGTTCATAGGCGGTTTGTTGAACGTTTTGAGTTTTCTCAATCATGCCTCTGGCGTTAAAAAAACCCGTTGATTCTCAATTTTCGAGAAGCACAAAAATAACACAATCGATTTATAAAGAATCAAACTTTTATTACTGTTACACAATTCACATGCATTGAAAACTTAAACATTATTTTTTTGTATATTCATTTATACATGACAAAATTGAAAATGGTGAAAAAAAGTCGTGGCAAATGATCGTTGCAGTGACCATTTTAATCTTTAGGCATTTCATCCAAACTATAAAACGTAGATGGAGTTTTTTTTTCGACTTTATAACGAGAATGACATAGTCCTATTCCGACAACATTAGCGATTATGATTGTTCCCCGAATTTTCAGGCGCTAGTTCGATTCTAAGACGCTCTATCAGTCGCTCGTGCGATCAATTGATAACGCTTAATATTAAAAAAAAAAGGCACACCTTGTTCTCTCATGAAAGGGGAATGAGGTATGACTTTCATTTTTCTCGTAACTGGACCGTGACGGAGAAAAATGTACAGCAGGATTTTTAGTGACTGAACGACTGATTGAGGCCTTCAAATCGTCGATTTGATTATTTTTATGTACAAGTATATACGAGTGCATACACATACAAAATGCTTTGAACAATGTAAACAAAATGAGATATAAATATACAAATTATTATCGTCGAATTTAGGGGGAGCAAGATGAAATTTGATCGGACTAAGTTTAACAACAATAATTATCGCTTTCCTGGTTACATAAAGCCAATGGATCGTTATATAAAAATTTCTATAAAATAAATGCCATCCCTATTCTTCGAAGGATAACTAAAAAATGAAACCTATTTTTGGTCATCGTAGAAAAATGGTTGTATTCTCAGAGAATATAATAAACAAATACATTTATGAGAAAAACATACATTTTTCTGGCACGATGAGAGGAAAAGTTGAGCGATGATCTTTCAAACATTTTTTCTTACATTCACACTCTCGGCAGATATACTTCACGAAACTAAGTGAAAATTAAAATTTTTACCACTTCAACAGCTGATTCATAAGGATTCATAAATTCTCCCACGATCGATTGACAAATTTCACCAAGTCTCACTTTTGATTGGAATTTTAACTGTGGTATATCCTTGGATAATAATTTTTTCTCTCAATGCTGCTCACTATCTTCAGAGTTTAATGGAACAGTTCAACTTATACCGTCTCATTGCGTCTCTTGTTAGTGATCAATATGCGAGTACGTTTGTCTGTGTATGAGCATTCACATATGCCACATTTATAATTTATATATATATTGACATCGTTATACGTTTGTTTTGTCGCTCGCTGCAGCCGAACCGCGGGACTATCTCGCGATTGCTGCTTGCGGTCATTACCGCGACGAGCGTGTCCCGGACAACTTTCACGCCGCGGGATTATTCGATGGCTACTGCTCTTTCACATTTTTAAATTGACATTTCAATTCCACTCTTTTTTTTCTCCTCTTTATCGTGGTTTCTCCAAAAAATATTTATAAGAAAACCATCTTGACACATACATGCAACTTACGGCCTATATTTACACGCCTTTAGCATAATCTCTCGTCCTCACTCGCCCCTGAAACTGGTTCCAGGAAGTAAAAAAAAAAAATAGTGATATAAAAAAGATATAAAAGTTTCCTTCGAACTTCGGTTCACATTGGAAAAAAAAAAATGTACGGATCCTGATCGACAGTACACGGCTCGTCTAACCGGACGAGCCGATTTTGTGTCTTTGAGTTCGATGCTTTTTTGTTAATTTTCAATTGTAAAAAGAATAACAACAATAGCCGAAAAAAATAAAGTTATAAAAATAAAACTGTACAGATTAGATTTAGTTTCGGAAGCACTTCGTCCGATTGCAACGATTTTTAAGACACGAACGATCGATTCAAAACTTTCGCTCAACCGATGAACTGGGAGAGATCGGGTAGTTTGAAACCGTTGAAACTTGATGGTGTTGTCGGCCCCCTCAGGCTATCGCGATGCGACGAAAAACCCGAAAATCTTGTGCTCGCTGACGTAAACTGCAATCTCGCTGTTGCGTCTGATGCTGCAAGAGCGAAACCGCACTGTGCCGTGCAAACATCATCTCGAAGTATCGCCTCTCGGGATGCCTCTCGCAATAATTGATTGCAGTCGGTTATTCGGAGCGAGGCACATTGAGTCTGAAACGAAAAAACCCAGACAATCAGCAAATTGACAGAAACAAGCAACAGAATTTTAAATTTCTCTTCCAAAGAAAAATTTCTTTCTTAAAATAAAGTATTTTTCATAATGAACAACATAATGGGAGCGTGTATCCTTAACTAAAGTTCAAAATACAACAAATAAAGCAGGAAATTCATTATTTCGAACATTTTTGTACTTTCGAACTGTTTTTTTTGTCAGTGGTCGGTGGTATCATTTTATCATGTGATGACAAAAATCATTATTATTTTTTTTCATTTACAATAATTTATCTGTAAATATTACAGTCAAAAATATCTGATGCTCTTCAGTGTTGTACTTTGGTACAAAAAGATTGATTCGTGAGGAAGAAAGTTAATGAAAAAATATCAATAACAGCACTCTTAGTTAAAACGATAAAACTTTTATCCTTTGAAAAACAAAAAAAACTAAGTTTATTGTAATTGAAATAATTGTATTTAAGTTTTTAGGAATTGTATTATTTGAGTCGTGGATTGAAAACTGAAATAATGAGATAAATGTCGAATTTAATACTCACTCCTTCGGCAGTGCAAACGCAGCTTGTGCAAGGTGAAGGGAATCCAGATTCGCCAACGGCAACGTTTCGACCACCAATTTGGCAACCGTGACGAGTTTCGGCCCAGGCGCTGAAGTCCATATGGGGCATGGATCCGCAGGGTACGCGTGGATTCAAGAAGTTACTGGGTAAGTCAAAAGCAGCTCTTTGCATTTCCACGTGACTGTCCATGTTCTCGCAAATAACTTTGGACAAAGTGTTCTTTCGTATTTCTGCCAACTGATGTTCGGTGAAGCGTATATTAGGATCGTCGGTTTCGTACCAAAAGCGATCGCACTTTCTGGCCTGTCTGAATTGTATGGCAATAATACAAGCGAAGGTTGGTCCAACGAGACCTCCCTGTAGAGGTCTTTCGCTCATACCACCGGGGAACAGATCAATGTCATCGACCGAAGCGTAGATTCTCTTCATTCTCGCAATGACTTGCGGTGTCATTTCTCTTGAAAGATCCTCGAAAGTTGTGGCACGTTTGAGATTACAGAGAGCTCTATAATTGTTGTACGATGGAATTCCATGATCTCGAGCACGATGAATGTTCAATGCTATGAGATCGACGCCCGAGTGTGGAATTTTGTGTTGTTCAAACAGATGATTCGTGACTTCACCAGTGATGAATTGATCCATTGTTTCCATGGGAGTAGCTACCAAGCCTCTTATCATTTCGTCGATCATGGACTGTTGGTAAAGCATATCAGGGTTGAAGAAGCCATCGCGCAATAAAATGGGAGGATCCATGGGTTGATAGTTTGAATCCATCCGTGGCAAATGTGGTCTGAGTAAAGAATGTCCAATTCTGTATGCAGCAGTGGCGAATTCGTTGAGTACGCTAGGGTTACAAGTTGGAGAATATTCTTTGTAGTAGCCCTGTGGCAAGAGCTTCAAACCGTACAGACTGACGGCGTTCCAGCCGAGAATTCGTGGTAAAAACTCGTTGTAGGTTATATGCTGGAACATGGCACTGACGACGCGACGAGTTTGCTGATAGAGTTTTTCACCGTCCCAGTGTGGATTAACTCGTCTCAAGCCTTCCATTATACGATTGTGTTCGCGAACCCACATCGTATGCATTACAGTCAATCCAGGCTGTTCGGAAGCTCTGCCGTCGCCGCCGATGAAACAGAAGCCCGAAGGAGCTTTGCACTCGGAAAGAGTAGCGGATTGTGGGAGCAAGTCTTTGCCTCTTGCCGGATGTGACGTTATGTTCATGCGTCCGGTAAAACCACGCAAAACATTACCGATACAATTGTTTTCTCCATAAATCACCGAGGCGTCAAGGAAAGCAGTGTTTTGATTGACTTGTTCTCTAGGACCGAGATGTTGCTGTCCAGGCAATGATCTCATTGAGGGAAAGCATAATCTTGCACCGCTGGTTTCGTTGATCGTTGGGAAAAAGTGATCACCCGGTGGTACAGGGAAAGGATTGCATTCGGGATGCACTGTTCTCGACGAATCGCAAGGTCTGCAGCTTGGTATCGATTCTGCAAAGCCTTTGTGAATAGGAGTCATCGTTAAATCGTGATCCAAAAATTGGGCGAACTGCATTACCATCAATGTATAACGATTGTGCAAATTCGATATGTCTGGGTGTATAACTGTTGAAATAACACGTGGATTCGGCAACGGCGATCCATTGATCGAGCTGACACGTGGTTTCGAAATTCCATCTTCGTAAACTGGTGGCAAAAGTCTCGCGAACGTTGTCAACGATTTTCCAAGGCTTGGATTACGCAGATTGTTACAATGACCTGTAAGTGTCCTGTAGGGAGTTGTAGGATCACATGCACCTTCTTCGACTGGACAATCTATCTCTTCGTGATTGGTTGCTTTGCCATTTGGCAAAAATCCTGTTATATCAACGTTTTGTAGAATATCAGAGAAATCGCTACCAGGGAAATTGAGAATATTGTCGCCCGAATCGAATGCTTGACGCTTACGGCGCCTCAATCCGTGAATGCCATTGACAATCTCGTTCGTAGCGAGTTCGTAAAGTATCGATGAATTTGCGAGCAGCAGCGCGTCTTTGTTTGCTTTGGAAAAGCTGGCTGCTGTTCCTGCCGGCGATTTCGGATCGGCTATTCTTTGCTGGAGCCATGAATTGTATTCCAATTGTTTACGCGCGAGTAAATCGTTTTCGGCTTTCTTGACCGCGGCTGCAAGAATTTCTGGCGGTAATTCAGCAACGAATTGTGCATTCTGGGGACTTGGCATTTCGTTCGGGACGTCGGGAAGAACGACCGGTACTTGGACTTCTTTCCAGGCGTCGAGATCAAGAATGTTTGATCGGTCGCAACTTATTTTCGCGTTCAAGTAAGGATCTTGCTGGATAAAAGCTTTGGGCTGAATCCTAGGTATGTTTGTGTGTGCGCAGATTAGTCCACTCAGGGAAACTCGTCTAATCGCCGATATTTGATCGTTGTTCAAACTCGAAGGCGGCAAGTCATTTTCGTACCAAAAGCGATCGGAATTTCGCAATTTAGCGAATTGCTTCTGCAAGAGGCAGTTAAAAGTTGGTCCCACCGCGGCACCTTCTCTTGGTAGTTCCAAAGAACCTCCGACTAATAAATCAATGTCTTCGATTGTGGAGTAAATCCTTGCGAGTTTCCTTGCGTCAGTGGGATTCATGAATTTCTCGAAATCCGTGAAATTATTCACCTGAACAGCGCCATTGTTACAGTAATTAATAAATTCCACGTAACCAGGAATTCCATGATCACGAGCAGTGTGAACAAGAAGCGCGGCTGCACTCCATCTTGGATCTACGGAAGATTTGTGATAATTCAGATTGACGTTCTTGGCTGGCTTAGCAACGTGATTCTCGAGTTTATGAACAAAATTGGTGCGGTCGTTTTCTCGTCCCAAAGTAGTCAGAGCCTCGAGTGCGGAAAGTGCTACAGCGTCGAAAGCACCTGCACGATTGTCCGAAGAGTAACCTTGATAAAATCCTCGAGTTACGGGTCTTAGCTCGGGATCGGTAATGGCTGCTTCACCGAGGACGCTAGGGACAAATTCGTTGATCGTAACATGTTGCAATTGAGCGACCACGGCGCGCCGTGCTTCGAGAAAGATTTTTGAATCGTCCCAGTGAGAATTGTATTCGGCAAGCTTTGTCGCAATGCGATTGTGCTCGTCCAAAATGACTCTGTACAATTCTCCCAAGGATGATGAGCCGGAAGTGACGTTACAAATTTCACAAGCTTCCGGATCGACTCTTCCTTCTTCGTAAGTTCTCAGACGATGCAATTTCTCATCTGTACTTCCGTAAATATCGCTACCATCCAAATAACCGGTTGCCCCGTTCATCTGCTCGCGATTCACGAATTTACAGCTGTGAGCGCTGAGCGTTGGCACCGTTCGATAATATGGACGACAAACTTCTTCCTCGTCGATACTCGCATAACACTCGTAATGCTCGAAGCTCTTGTCACAACAACGATTTTCACGCATCGATGGTCGAATCGGCGAACTAATGTCCCGCAATAAAAGCTCTGCCCATATTCCCGTGAAACTAGTCAATCCCTCGTGATGACCAACCGATGATGACAATCCACCAGACACTACTTTTTCTATCACTTCGGTCGCTGATGGTAACGAATGCCTCGTCACCGATTGTCTGGGGCTGGAAAAACCTGAAAAATGTTTAGCCAATGATTATCATCGTCAGAAATTCAAGACTATATGATTAAAGACTAGACATTTTAAAATGATTTGGAAGTACAATTGTAGACAAAAGTGTTCTCATTCGACTCTCCGGTTCATTTTCAAAAACTTGGATATAACTCGCCCCACGATCTAATAATGTTGACTGTTTAGACACTTTTACAAACAATCTGTAGAAAAAAAAAAGCATCAACATGATAGCATTTTTATTACATCTCCTAAGATCCTGTCAAACTTGATCCCTTTTTTCTGTAAATAAGAAAAGATTGAGCAGCAAAACTATTTGCCAAAAATGTGATGCCATAATTACGATTTCACGATTTCCTCTTTTTCTTCAATTTCATCACAGTTTTTGTTACTTATCGATATATTTGTATTCATTGTGACGTAACGTATACACACACACATAAATATCAACGTAGACGCCTTTGAATCTAATCTAAAAATATACTAGATATGCATCTCGTTTCAGTGAACCATTCCGCGAGTTGTAAAGAGAATTTTTATGTAAGTTCTTTATTCCACGCCCCCATATCGTTCATTTTTATTTCCGTGGTAAATAATTTTTTCCGTGTAGGTAGTAAAGAATTTTGGGTCAAACGTGTACCATCTGAGAGGAAAGGGGTAATTTGAGAACCCCTGCAGAGAACGGCCTCACTTTCTTCGCTTCTCGATCTTTTCTCACTTTCATATTTTTCGTTACTCCAACGTGGTACAACGCTACCGATGTGTATATACATGTTTCGTTACAACGGATGTTGATTCCCGGTAATTCGATTCCGCAGGGAGAGAGCAGATGCAATCTGCGATAGACTCCCAAAAACAAAACTCGTGATCTCGATTTTCTTTCCATAAAACGTTGTTTTTTTGTTTTTCAATCTACTTTTACAACTTTGTGTCGTAATTCAGTGGCTTCGTAATGTTAAATAACGGATTAGGCATTGTGCTGAAAGGCTCGAGTGTATAAATTCGCGTGGAAACTTGAGCCGGAAGACAGCCAGAGGAAATTAAGAAATTTAGGA
This sequence comes from Campoletis sonorensis, assembly GCA_013761285.1. Taxonomy (NCBI): domain Eukaryota; kingdom Metazoa; phylum Arthropoda; class Insecta; order Hymenoptera; family Ichneumonidae; genus Campoletis; species Campoletis sonorensis. The sequence goes on from JACEOJ010000198.1 coordinate 57,750, forward strand.
TACTGCGCGAAGCTGCTGCGCGTTAGAGAGTGAATGGTGAACGATTTTTTATGCGTTGAAAAACCTTTCACAAGGCTATAACGAGAGGAAGGCTGAATTGCCTACACTCGTGGCTGCTAATTCGTGCATCGTTATCGCCTGTTTATATCATTACGTTTCATTAAAGTTTTTCTTTATTTTGATAAAACTTCATATGATTCGAGCAATCCTCATTATCCACGATCGGCCAAAATAGCGTGGTTTCCTTAGTCATGTAACTTTGATATTTCCATTTTTGAGATTGGAATAATGGTTAAATTTTAATTTATTTTTGTGAACAGTCTGACGCATTATACTCACGTCATTCGAACGTAATATGCTCAGCATGGCAACATATGTTTCGATGTATAAATATCGTGGGTTGGTTACGTCGAAATATTTGTAGAAATAAATAATGATAATAACATTGTATAATAATAAAAATAATGATTTAAATAGGTGATAACGATGCCGGAATTAGCAGCAAGTACTTATGAGCAAACCAACATTCTCCATTTGCGGTAAAATGGTATATATGTGTACGTAAATCAAAAAATTTCGATGTATCCATTTTAGAGGTCCGTATGAAAATTGTGAGAATTTAGCTCGCGCGTGCCTCCGCGTATACGAAATGCATCACAAATCTAAACGTACAACGAACGTTTCATTATTTATAAGTGAGGAAGAGAGATGGATAAACGTGTATGTTGTATGGCGCAACTGTTCGCCTCGAGAGTACGTCGACTCTCTATTTCAACGGTTGCTGAGCCTCCTGCATGCTAATCCTTATTTTCTAATCGCCCAGCCTTACTGAGCCCCGCGAGTCGTGCACATGTACACTCAAATCTAAAACTGTGGTTGCAAATAAAATGAACCATCGTCAGTGTATTGAAAACATTGAATAGTTACGAAATTCCTTGGGGCGAATGTCGATAATAGCTTGAAGATTTTTTTTTACATTGTCAAATTGAATATAAACCTTTGATTTATAAGTTTTGTGACGTGGTATCATCGGATTCTTGGGAATTGAATTATCACATTTCTTAGTAGGAAGATTTCATTGAAACTTGGAAAAGAAGAAAAAAAACAAATGACAATAAGGCTTGCTTCTTAATTTCGGTCAACGTTTGATTCGATAATTAATTCAACGAAACTTCTAATTTGCTTGAGCGCTACAGCCGGTGCGCTTTGTCGTGAGCGATGCAGCGCCCATTTGTCTATGAGTCGGAGGCCCTTTCCAATCTTTTTCTTTGATTTTTACGTTTTTCTTTTATATATTTTCCCTACAACATAGAACCGTTATCGAACGATACAATCCATTTCGTTTTAGATCCCAAGATTGTAAACTTATTCAGGACCAGAGATGAATTATTGAACACTCTTTTTTGGCTTCACTGGCTATTTTTGTCTATATTGACTGTTTATCTACCATGCATAAGTCAATCACAAAAATATCGAGCATTCCTTTACAGTAAACGGTCGTCGAGATAACCCAAATCCTCGGTTTGCAGGCTCTGTCGTACAATAACTCAAATATAGTAGCTCATTGCCTAGCTATAGGGTTTTGAGAGCTAATCGTGTCACGATAGGAGACCTTGACCACATACAGTCGCTCCAGGCAATGCGCTCCGGTCATTGCTTGGACCTACACGGTAACCTCTCTTACAAGAGAGAAAATAATCAAAAAATGCCAAGTCTCAATATTTGACTGGGGCTGGTCATGACGTTCTAACCATGACATCTACAAAAATTTACCCATTCAGCTTCAATTCTACCATACAAAAATAATCAATTACCGTTTACATTAAGATCTGGAAAGTTGTACAGATAGATTCGTTTATATAAGTTGAAGTCTCATGGTACAAACCCAAAAGTAAGGACATCTTCTCGAGAGTCTTAAATTATAAAGTATAAATATCTTGGAAAGTTTATTGAAAATATAATTCTACGTATGGAATCATTGGGATCTCCAAATATGATATCCTATGAGTTTAAATATCGATACAGTTAGTTAAAGTTGTTGATTGTGTCATTACTCAGAATCGGACATCGGTAAATCATGTTCTGCTATTTGAATTACGTCTTAATTATTGACTTCATGACAGGTTCATTATTAGCATTAAAAAATCGAATAATTACCGTCTTCGTACGCGGGAGCCATGATTCTGAGGAAGGGTGAGCCTCTGGCGCCCCATGCGGCATGTCTGATGTTGTTGCAGGCACCCGAGGGTGTTCTGTATTTGCTTGGAGGACATGGCCTCTCAGGAATCGGTCTGCATTGTATCCCATCAGCTCCGAGTCTATTTTGCAGCCTAGAATACACAGAAAAATGATGTTGACCCTTGAAAATACGTTAATCACAAGACTCGTGGAAATAAAAACAATTGAGGATTATTTATTCTTATTTGGAATCTGACGTAAATTTCTCTAAACGATTATAAAACACTACGAAACAAAATCGGTTTTTACCAAGACGTGTAATCGGTGAAATTATCTTAAATACAGGGGAGAGGGGGTTGTTTTTTTGCAACGAGTACCTAATATAAACTGTTGCAACAAAAACGACCTCGAACGATCGGCCCAGGGCGCAACGATTGAGAGTGAAATTGTGGCCTCGAGTTAACGGCAAAATGGATAAACAGCTTTCTCAAAATTACTACACAGCACATATCGATCCTCTTAGGCATACATATAGCGTCATTATAAGTGCTCTGACTCTGGTTATGGTGAAAAAAACTTTAAAAAAAGAACTCAGAGAACGAGAGAGGGAGAGAGAGAGAGAGAGAAAGCGAAAAAGGAGTATTTCGATCGTATTGTATGTAATCCATTTCCTGTTGAGGAACCAAGTTTTATATGCCGATCCACGATCCAAAGTTCCACTGCCGATTTCCGCATATTTTTCATAAAACTTTCGCTGACCGCTAAGTGCAGCAGTTGCCAACTTAATTCGCTGTGTTTTTTATTTTTTTTGGTTCTTGATTTCCTGAACCCATTCTTCCGATACGAAATTCATTATGAATAGAAAAACTTCAAATAAAAGATCATTTAACCGCAGTTCCAATCGCTTCCCATCATTTTATTGTAATTCATTTCTAAACTTTTTTCACTGGAAAGTCATGATTCCATTAAATTTCAATTTTAGAAATAATTATTTCACCATGACATTCATTTTTATTTCGGATTAATAGAGGAAACGCAGCTTATTTGGGATGTCAATTATGAGGGTTATTATTTCTGTATTCCACATGGAAGTGCAATCGAAAAGAATGCGATAATTTATCAATGGCTTTCGTAAAATCTCAACAATTTAACATTCACTTCCGTGTTAGCAAACTGTTAATTTGGTTTATTTCAAATCTATGAGAATTCAGGAAATATTTCTTTTTTAATATAAACTGATCATCAAAATGTACTCCCTATAAGAGAACAACGTTTTTTTTTCCCCACTGCAAGTGCAGAGCGAGTGAACTCCGGTAGAAAAGTGATCGTGATGACTTTTACTTTCACGGTCTTGGTGACGTTGAAAGAGCATGGAAAAATTCTACGGCGCGTCCCGTCTAGCGAGTATAATAGTCTCGGAGAATTTCAAGAGATAGTGGGGGAAATAAAAATGCTCGGTGAATAACGTCACGAGAAATGTTTTAGAGATCAAATGGCAAAACTATTTCTTACTTTTCTTGAAAATCTCTTGGTCTCATTTCCCTGTCTGTCTTTAGTCCTTATATAGAATTTCATTTTGCATCATATGTCATGAAAATACACGAGAGAAAGATACGAATTGTCGAGGTGACCGGCAAGGAACTCGGCTTTGAGTGATTGTCGTGTGAAGAGTCGAGAAAACCGTTCCTGTTCGAGCAAAAAAAAGCGTGCTCGACCATCATGATCACCCTTGAAAGGTGAAATTCTCGGTCGCGAGTTTCGCAACGTTCGAACAAGAAATTCCCTTCTATAATTGGATAGTACGTTCATACCGGTCTCGAAAACTGTCTAAATAATAATGATAGAAAACTTAAGTTGAATTGCTATTATTGAAGGAGGAATAACAAAAAAACTCTCAAGCGGGAGTGGAAACTTTTTTGAAGGTCACTTCATCCAAGAAATTTATCAGCTAATTAAATATAAAAATTATAACTTTGTTCGCTGAATTAAAATTCGTTCTTGATTTTTCGTGTTTTAGGGGAAACCAAAATTTTAATTTTATATATTCATAAAAAGCGTCAAGAATTTTTAAAGCGAATTCAGTATTATGATTAATTTTTTTTTTCATCACGTGGATATAAAATGTGGATTCATGAATATTGGCGCTTGGCCAACATTGATTTTTACTTACACCCATTGAATTGAATTAAGCTTTGATAGGCGACAAAAAAATCTGGAGTGGATGACCCGTCGGTCGAAAATTCGTTTGGGAGAAAAAAATAATTTTTGTCAGGTTCGATTGGCTTTTTACTAATAGCGCCAGGAATTCGTCTGTGTAAGAGTGAACGACCTTCGTGCGGTTGAATCGACGCTGTGGAGTTGGAATCAACTAGTCGACGGTTAACGACGACTGCGATCGAAAGAATAGTAAAGAAAAAAGTAAAAACAAAAATTAAAAAACCGCAATGATGTTTCACGGATCTGAATTTTCAAGAATTTTTTGTTATTCAAATTTTATTCAACTCACCAGGATCTCGATTGAATCGCGTGTCTCTCGGCCTCGACAGCGGCACGTGCTCTCGCCTGTAGATCGTGATCTACACCGTACACATATTCTGAAAGCAATAGAAAAAATTTATAAAACTAAATTCCTGTTGATCTTTTGCCTTGCAATCATTTTTATCCCAAAGACCGAAAAATTAGATGTGATGCTAATTACGAATATGCTCATGGAAATAGTTATTTAAAAAAACTGATCCAATCCGAGAAAATGTTGATAAACTTGAATTATTATCAGAATTTGATTTGCAATTGAGATTTCGAAGTTTGTCTCATCCTTACGAACGAGAAATACGACGTGGCGATCAGGATTATATATGAATAAAAAATGCCTTCAATAAAATAAAATAGCGATGAGCATAAAATGTTGTTGTATTCAATTATTGAGCAATAATAAAATAAAATAAAAGGATAAAAGTATCATAAAACTTAAATTTACAATGTTTTTCATTAGCAACTATCTTTTAATATATAAATTTATTCAAAAAACTAGAGCCCCATTGTTAAACTCGGATAGGTTAAACCCTAATAAAAAATAACAACAAAATTTTTATACTCGTCATTACTAACCTCCAAAAAAGTCAACCTAGCATTAAATCGATGTTTAACACAAAATTGAATTACGATTATTAGGAATAACGGGCGGTTCACATTATTATTCATTGGGTGAAAGTGAAAGATTTTACAAATACATCAAAAATTAAACTAAGCGCTGAACAACATATATATATTATATAGATTTATTAGTAGATAGTAATGGAGCGTAAAATGATCCATTACTTATAATATTATGTAAGAGCATGGTTTGGGTCTCGAACTGAGTCTCGTGAGCGTGAAACGAGCAAATAACAAGATTCTTGGTAGTCGTTGAATGTGGGCGAAGAATCAATTTTTACAACGAAAGACCGGAAATTAATTTTCTCGAAAATTACTATTATGAATTTTAGCGACATCGATGATATAAAAGCATTAATTAGTAAATCATAAAAGCAACCTTTTCACATTACATTCGTCGCGATAACGGTAATAAAAATGATTACGTACACATTACATGTAAAAATAATAGAAAACAAAACTGATTCCTAGTACACCGATGCGTATCCAATGCGTAACGCGAATTGATTTAATCACTACGTTCGTTACGTTTTGCACGTACGTGTTGTTGCTTATTAAATATACATTTCGCGAGTAATGCAATAATAACTAATTATGAAGAATTATTTTTACGTTGATACGCAGCTCTACTTTGTACTAAATAATCTCGTCAGATTTTCCAATTGTTGCGAATAACCCGTGCTTTTTATTTCATCAATCATTCTCATCAGAAATGAAGGCTCGAGACTCTTTGTGGTTCAAAAAAATGAAAACGACTATATGAAGATTTCATTAATTAATTCTGTAGTCGCGATCGAATGATGTCGAGCCTCTTTCACGCATGGCTCTTAATGTTAAATTGGAAATCTACCGGATCACATTTTTATAACGGTATTATGACAATTCAATGCATAATTGTTAACTAATCCAGCTGCGCGAAGGTTTCATCGAATCAATGTATCTACTGACGTCGTTTGAGAAATTTTCAAGACACCTCTAAAATGAATGATAAATTCCCGCAGAGAGAATCAGAGTACGAGCAATTACAATCCTACCGAATGTTCATTGTCAATTATTTGTGAAGAAAAAAAAACAATGAAAAGAACCAACAGCGATGGGCGCGAACCCTCTCAATTCATGTTGAACGGAAAGCAGTTTTTCTAAGTTTCTGACAGTGCCAGAGAAGTAAAACTTAGTAACAATAATAGCGGCCCGTTGGCTCCGTTTTCCAAAGTTTTTTTTGTCCCTCGTCTACTGTCGGGATTATGAGAAAAAAGAGAAACCAAAATATTTTTTTATCTATGATTGACGACTTGTGAAAAAAATTAAGTCTCCACTATGGATAATTTATGACCATTTAAAAAAATTATCGCCACAACCGTCTGAAAAGCTGACCTGTACCACTGGATTTATGTCTTGAGAGAATTTACTTTATCAAATCCTTATACCTCGTTTTGCGATAAATACGATTTTGCCTTGAGTTAAAGCCACTAACTTTCAATCGACGACGCGTTATTATTTGTTTCGAGAAAACCTCTGACGGTGTATTTCCGATAAATTACATATGGAAAATGCAGTAAAGTTGAAAAAACGTGAATTAAACAATGAAGAGAAGGAAGATTTTATTGCGCTCAATATGCTCGTTTAACAAGAGATTCGTGCAAATTAATCTTTAACGAGATAACGCATAAACAAGTATGTAAAACTCACCGGAGACGTCAAAGTGCTGGAACGTTGGGGAAAGTGCACTCGCAACCAGAACCGTGGACAGCAAGTACAGGCCCGTTCTGAAATAAGAAAGAACAACGACCATGTAATTGAATAATTACGGATAAACCAAATTTGAATATACCATCCCATCGTGAAATGCCCTAACTGCATGAGGATAAAAAAAAAAAAACCATTCAATTGTAAAACAACTGAGAGTAGTTCTTACCTTGAGAAAATTTTAACATACTTCGTACAAAATTTCAATTTATCAAAATCGTTTTTTCATTTCATAGATCGTAAAACTATGTTTTTCCTCTTTCGTCAATCAAATGAGAAACAAATTCAGAATAATGTTTAATGAAACAAATTTGACGTACGTAAAAAAAGACTTTCGAACCTTTTGAAAAAATTGCATTGAACTGGTAAATTTGTAAACCGGATGGAATGAAAGTTTTACGCATGCTATATATCCTGGGACAATTTCCATTACTTTTCATAATCAAGTTTTCGTGATATAGAGTTTCGATCTTTCGAAATCCTGTTGTGATTTCGATAGATCTACGTATACGTGTTAAGATCAGCTGCCTCTTTCGTTCCGGTCATTGATAACAGATTTTTTAAATAAAAAAGTTCATTAATTGATTAATTAACCCTAATAGATTTAATTAATCAACCCCAGTAGATCCGTGAAACCTTAAATAAATAAAAAGCAACCGTATCCTTTTGGGAAATGCTTTAAAAATTAGACAATCTTAAAAACAACAACGAACAATAAATTCTAGAATCGTTGCTACGAATGAATAGAGAGTAAAAAGTAATCGTATGGCAACGCATGATATTCCTATGTAACTCCGGACGTTGATGGTTGCTTTTCGATTCCAAGGTTATCTTTGCAATACTTTTAGGTGATTGCGTTCTCGATTTCTAGAAATGATGAGAGATAATTGAAACGTGGAAACAACCATATGACTTAGTTTCTGAATGGAAATTTGATGATTGTTTTTTGTTTCAAAGCAACTGTCATATCGAGGCTTGATTTGTTATTACGGTTACTTTCGTTGTATCCGTTGAACCAGAGAATGACTACAGAACTGAACTTTCAACTGAAACGTATGAGTTGGCTCGATTCGCTAGGGAATAAATATATGTGCGCGAGGCGTGTACGAAACATCCCAAAATTGGATGGTTTGCCGGACATACACTCGTGGACACCCCCGGTACACTTTCTCCCAGAATTTTGCGGCGTTGATCGAGAGAAATTAAAAAACTCGAATCGTACAGATGTAACAGTATATAATACAATATGCCGTGAAAGAGAAATAAGAAAAGTTGTCTTGCCATCCTCGAACGAGTAAATGTGAAATAAAATAATTATAAAAAAAAAGACATGGAGAGTTAAAACTTTTGAAAGACCCAGATATCTTCGCTTTATTAATAAATGAAAGGTTGCCGGATAAAATATAGGTCACTTACAAAAAGAAGGGCTCAACTCTTTTGAGTTTCTTTTTATAATTTTTTTCACTTGAAGAATTTTGAACGTGGGGTATCAGCGTTTCGGAAACCCATGAAACTCCTTTCTGATAGAAAATTTCATTCGTTTCGTTAATCAAATTTGGTACTTATGAATAAACATTCGTGTTGGTATATGGAGAATGATGTATTTATTTGATAGCAAACGCGAGGAAAGAGATTTCGAAAGAACACAGAATACTCCGTATTTGAAAAAAATCAAAAGTAAACAAAAGTTAAATTCGCTTTATGGATATAAATAGTTTTCAAAAATTGTCTAGTAGCGTGAGTTCGCGAAAGATGAAAAGAAACGAAAAATTCAATGTCTCTGTGTGTTGTATAAAGAGTTTAAAGATATATTGTCGAAATCCAATGAGGTAAGTCTCGAACACGTTCCGCGTTGGCGTAAAATGCCTCATACATATGCAAACTAAGCCGGTACATATTATACAAGTACAATACAGGCCCGCGTGTGTATTTTATTTTGAGCGACCGATTTTAACGTCTGTGTGATAAAGGATCGAGGCTTATTTCGGCCAGTGGGTCATCGCAACGAAAGGCAGGATCTTCCTTCGGACAGGAGAGTATAGAGAATGTTGGTAACAAAAAAAGGACTAACAAAATATCGAGGACACTCTCGGCCTTGAACCAAACATCGCATTATGTCGTAGTGAAGGCAACGAGCTGACCTTCAGAGTTTGGCAATTGCTACGAGTAATATATCTTCTTCGAGAGATGACGATGAAATTATTTTAGAAGGATATTTTGATCTCGTTTTTTCAGTTATTGCATTCTAGTCGTTAGTGCTCTCCTTCCTCCTCGTCCTCTGCCACGTATTGGCGAATTTTATCCACAAGAGCCAGGTCAGTACTTATTATTACTGGAACTATGAACTTTTTTCTACTGTCAAGGTTACGCAGCAACTAGCGTTCATTGACAACACATTTTTTAATTTACAAATGTGTTTTTTATTTTTCGATAAAGCGATTTTTAATATGCGCCCCTATATTATCAGTTTGAAAAACTTTATTACCGTGAACTTTGCGTTCCGTGGTTTTCGGTCATTATTTGCTCAAACGAATAAACTAACATTTTAAGTATTCTATTCAATTAAATTTAGACACATAATAACAACAATAAATATTTTGTCAAACGTGAATTCGTAATAAATAATTATGATGAATATTTCAAATAAAAATGGCTGTGGCTACTCGTCCGGCTAGTTCGTATACGGGTAGCATGTCCGGACGAATAAGCAATCCTTGGTCGTCCGGGTAAAGCGGACATCTCATTGGATAAAGCGTAGCCGGACGAATATTATTCATCCGACTATCCGGACGACTAGCCACTGCGAATAAAAATTTTATAGTCAGTATCGAGGTTCTTGCTAGACAAGTTTTAATATTAAATAAATGGCACAATGTACTGCGAATTAATTGAGAACCACTGCGAAAACCTCGACTTTCCACGTTAATACGTAGGTGTCCGTGTTTGCTAGAGGTAAAGGTGACCTGGTCTCACTCACACTTTATTTATTTCCCTCTCTCTTTTTCTCTTTCTTTAACTCATCGCGTCCCGAAAGCCTGAGGCGAATCGAAATTTACGAGAGACGAGCAAGTACCCAAGTCCAGGGACTTTGCTTTTCCTGAAGAACGGGCAGGCCATTCGCTCTCTGACCAAAGGCGGTCCCCGTACCTTCGCTCTCTCTTTCCTTTCTTACTCTACCTGTCTACGAGAGCAAACACATATCCGTCACGGAATTCCTTCACTTCGAATCTCATTATACTCATTTCCCTACCAAAAAACATTAGAACATGTGCTCGAATCAATTTATGTTTCTGCTGATGGTATTATCATCCATTTGTTATTAAAAAACAAACCAAAATTATAATCATGCAATTTCAGAACGATAGAAGCCATTTTTTGCCAATCACAGACTTTTGGTCTGTACAATAAATGGATATAAATGCATAAAATCAGTCAAATCCTTGTTAATTGTCTAACGTTTATGATTTGGAAGAAAAATCGTAAAGTGTTAGAATTACGACATTTTTTCGATCCCAAGATAATTGTTAACCAGAAAAACAGAGTAGTACTACGTTTTCGAACAATGTCATAGAATGTTTTTTCTTTTCCACGGGAAGCCGTGTGAAGAAAGTATAATAGACAAACCAGATATTCCACAAAAAACCTCCTAAAAAGTATTAAGTCATCAACGATAATCGACCGAAGTGGAAGAGCTATAAAAAAATAATGTGAAAAAATATAAAAATTTATTTCACATGAAAGTAATCCACAATATTTGAAAAATTCGAATAATGATCCACAATAAAAAATATAAGAAAAAACAGCGGTATGAGAAGAAGCGTTATTGTCGATTATGATAATAAAAAGAAATCTTTATGGCATAAATAATGGCGATCATTGTTTAGTTTACATGTTCGCATTTCCCTTCTCATTCAGATCACAGGTATTCTTACTTCCATCTCGTTATAAAAAATACAAATTTGTGTATTGTTGTTCACTTTTTAAGTGTCCGTAACGCATAAGTGTTCATCGTTACAGTACACGCTTTCGCCATTTTTTATTTTTCTTTCTCCGATAAAGATAGCGAATCAACTCGACCTTAGGTCGTCTTTACATATATATTTACAGAAAGCAAAAGAAAGAGAGATCGTCAGCTGGAAATATGGACCATTCGCTTTCCTTAATATTTGCGGTACGTTTACTCTCGACGTTGTATCTACTTCGAACTTGACCCGAAGAAGTCCCCATTACGATTGTTCTCACACACAAAAAAAACCACTTGACTAAAATTTGCAAAACTTCAATCGAATGGCTCGAAGTTATTTTTTCCACATTTTTCTGCGAACAAATGTCTTTTTACTGAATTTTTTCACGACATTTTTTATTAGAAACCGTCGATTGCACAAGGCAAAAAATTAGGTTCAGTGCTCGAGTAAATGAAATTGAAAAAGATTTTCAATTGAAACAGGCTTTGCATTATTTAAACACGTATGCGAAAAATTTACAATGAATTCTGCATTTTGTTGTAGATAAATACTAAAAAGTTTGCACACTATTTGTCATTTGACGATATCACGGTAAATGTAAATTATAAATATTTCTATGCAAATCGATACTCCACACTTGAGGATTTATGTCTCCCGAGCAATAATTCAGTGTCAGTGGGTCAACGGGTGCGTGTGTTTCTCACTGGAGGTAAAGAGAAATCTTTTCTCCTTCTTTGCGCGCGATCTCACGAAAGAAGTTTTGTCCCGGTCCAAACGCAATTCTTTCACGTGCCTCGGGACGAAATGCCGATATCCGTATTCGTGTCATATAGCGAGAATCGGTTATTGCCAGATCAAAGGAAATCGAAATTTCATTCGAACCGATCGCTGCTTCAACTCGATAAACAAAAAATAGCCGAGCATCGTGTAATAGCGGGTTCAATTAAAATGTTGAATGAAAATGAGAACCAACAAAAAACACACACACACACACAATTCCCATTTCAGCATTTTAAGAATTTATACAAACGTTATTAAGATTTCTTTAATGTTTTTAATGTTTAATGACAATTTTTTTTTCTAAATCCCATTCGAAAAAATGTAAAGGAAAGGTCAATATTAATTGATTTTAAATTGAGAATGAATTTGAAACACTTTCATCAGCAATTCCAGTCTCTCAATCATATTTGATAAGGCTTTTACTTCTTGGAAAAATAGATAGAGAAAAAGAAAGCTGGAGATCACTGGAGATATGAGATATGAAGTATATTATGAATGAAGATTACAACAGCAAATGTTGTGCTTGTCGCAGCAATCGAATTTCCGATGGTACATCGGCCGTTATAGTAAAGGCCACACAACGAAAACAGAGAGGGAGAGAGGAAGAGAGAGATAAAGAGACTGAACGATGAACAGGCGATGAAACACGAGGCGAGCCTCGAGGAAGTGACTCGTGAGCTCTTCTCTCGGGTGAAAGTGGTCTCTACACGGCTTCTCCGTGTGTGCCACTGTAAAACCAAGCCTAAAGACTACTTTTGCTCCGTTTATTTCCTGTCCGTATATATACCCATGTAATTATAAAAGGCCAACGAAAAAAACGAGATGAAAAATACAACTAAGTAGTTACTTGGTTGTAACAAAAGATTACAAAATTTTTAAAACCGTAATAAATCGCTATTGGTTGCTACCATCGCTTACAGCTTATTACTTTTCTATATTCCGCTAAACATTTAGTTTTTTGCCATTTTTTATTCCAGGACGAATTTGATTATAAGAAAAATCAAACGAAAAATGAGTAATCGTTCGATGAATTTACAAAATCGCGAATCCTACGAGTATAAATGCCAACAAAATTCTTCCTTCAGAAAAACATTAATTGTTACACTTTCTCTCGTAATTTGTTTTTTTTTTCTTATATCTGTTCTAGAGTTCCAAATTAATTGGAAAAATAATGGATAAAAAGGACTGCTGGTAGCTCAATTTTGAAATGAATTTGGTGATTAGTTTTTAATAAGATTTTTCTGAATGTGAAATAGGTATAATGGAGATGTGTTCGATTTATGGTGTAATTTGGTACGTGCTCTACTAGTACGATGGTGACTGTTACTTCAGTCAATGTACCACGAGCTTTACTGCTATTCACCGCTCACCATTCTTTCCACGTTAACCGCACGTATACACCATACAGTTATTATCTTGGTCAATCGAAGGTCGTTTAAAAAAACTCGGAACCCTGACCCTTCACGTCTCGACATTATAAATGGTTTAACGGGAAAATTGACTCAGCTCTTTCCTTACGTTCCCTTTTTTTGGAAAGATCAACTTTCCTATATAAAACTAAACGACAATTAATTGGATTCAAATACGAGAAAGAAAGAAAACATTTCACTTTACTACGTTGACTTTGAAACCTCATCGTTAATTCGTGTTTTCTTTCTTTCTATTTCGGCTCAAAATTTCTGGAGATTCTGTGAGTTCGATGAAAATGAATTGGTCAACATGATTCACAGGTTTTTCATTATCCTTCGAATAATTTCACAAAATCTAGTATTGACGAAGTTGCGATTTTTTTCAGAATTCTTCAATATTGAAAACAAATGTTGCGGTATAACGGTAAACATACGTTTTTTATGTTATAAATTTCAATTTGTTTAACAAAACTTTTCTTCTGAGGTGCCAATGGTTTCGATTAAGTTAAAAATCAGGATAAATACAAAGCCAACTGTGTTGGCACCGGTTTTCCACAGTTTCCCTGGACCTTTGTGCAAATGTGATACAGCATAGTGTATTGGGAAACAGTGGCTGCAGGCAGCACTCTTGGGGGTCATTCATTAAAACTGGGGAGATGATACCCAGGAACGAAAAAACGAATATTTTTCTAGCTTTATCAATAAAATGGTCAATTTGAGGATTAAAAAATGTTAAAAATTCCAACATTTCGTCGAATTTTTTTCAACACGATTATGTCGTAATCACACATATAGTTTATAAATGGGGAAGGGATTCATGAGGATTGTCTAGATATGAGAGAGGAGGATGAGCTTGTATGTATAGTGGAGAAGAACATAATATGTTGCGAATGTGGTTCTCCTTGACTGGGATAATCCCGCGTGACTGAGCTCGCTCTTGAGTGTACGTGCGTATTGGGTGTGTGTGTGTGTGTGTGTCTCCAGGTCAGATTGTACCAGTAATGTACCTCTTGGCGGAGAATCATGAAAGCGAGAGCCATATATAATCGTCGAATTGATCCTAAAGGAGCCAAACTCTTCGGTTTAGATTTACAAAAAATAAAAATTCCTGTAAAAAGTTCAATGTCAGTTTTTCGTGTTCTCGAATGTTTTTTTTATTTATTATTTTTTATTTTGGATAGTGTAATGAATATGCAGTATATTTTTCTCGAATTAATTAAGTAGATAATTTCGACAAAAAATATTTTGTCATGTTGAATGTCAGCTATGAGATAAATCACATTTAAACGTTTATAATAAGATATTCGGTATTTACGTATTTTGATTATGCCACTCGAAAAAAAAATTCTCAATTTATAGTTATTTAGAAACTTTGGAAACGTTATTCTTACGATTTCATTATTGCTCATTAAATTTATCAGGTATTTTCACCTTGTTCCACATGATCATTTTTATTAATTTTAGAAATATTCTTAGATAACTTGATTTCCAATGTAAACTACACAGCAAAATTTTCAATGAAATATCAAACTATACGGTGAATGTGTTTTTAATCAGACGAAAAAAAAAAAAAAAAATCAATTCCAGTGAATATCAGAACTGCGATAAATCACAAAAGATCACCATCGAGCAGGTATAACCTGTTTAATTTCATATTCCCACAATTTTTTAGGCGATTATTTTATCGAAACATGCACGTATGTTTCCATTACGACATGTTATACCTCGAATTCGAAGAATTTTTCGACTCAATATTTACGAGAACGAGAACCGAGAAATTCAGGCAGTTTATACTCGCAACCTTATCAATAAACATAAGAAGATTGAACATAATTTTTCAATCCTACTCTCGCCTTCTGATCATCTTCCTTATTGTGGATTATTGGCTTGTTCTTCCGAAGCATTGAGCCTGTACCGTATGATTTGCACTTTCAAGTACAGTCGTTATTGTTGAAACTTCGGTAAGACTAATCTCCCAGCACTTTAATGTTTTCTACTTAATTTTTTTTATCTGCTGTTAATAATACCAAACGGCACACGAGTTAATCGATCCCGGATGAGCGCTGCCTTCTTACAATGAATGTATTTTTTTTGCTGAGAAGAAATTTTACGGAAATGAATAATTCATTCGTTCTTATAGCCACAGTTTTGGTGGAAATTACTGTAACCGTAGAAAATATTCAAAAAAAATTTCGATCATAATGAAAGTTCGAAGAAAAAGATTCATAGAGGAGCCCGTAACAGAAATTATCTGCGAAATAACTAATTAAAAAGTCGACACATTCTATGTAAACTTGTCGAAATTTAACGTAGTTCATTTATCAATAATGATACAAACGACTTTTTTATCCATGACTACATTTTGGCTGGGACTGTACAGCTTGTGTGTTCTCCTTTATAATTATGCTATTTAATTATGCTGGTATCTCTCCAGCCCTGATACTTTCGTTTGACACATCGTTTCGAAATAAAGTTTAAAAAGTCGCTAAATAAAATTGAGAGACCTCTATAATATAATATTATTATATTATTTATTAAAAATGATAATTTTATTGGTGAATATTTGTCAAAAATAAAAGTTTCAATTATTGCTCTTTGACAGATAAAAACTCGAAGTACGTGAATGTCAAACAAATTTGTCAAAGGCGGAACAGAGAGGCCTGGCTGACTAATTCGGAACTTTTCTACTTGCTGCTCCGATTCCAATCTCATGTCACGGAAATGCCACAGACACTCTCTCTTTCTCTTTCTGTACATACATAAACATTTATACTCGCTTTAGTCATTCATGTTTCTCGTATTCTTTGTACATTTGACATTCCAGTCTCGTTTACCTTCCGCCCGATTTCCACGCACGTGGTCCCGCATTTTCTTTTCTCGTATACATAATTGAACATAATGATAACAATTAAACGGCACTAGAAACTTTCGTTTTCTTCCATTTCTACCGCTTCACGTGTTGGAACAAACTTAATATTTCGACATTTTATAGTGAAACCCTAATACTTTAAATAATTACTTGAATGAGTTTCACGAATATCCCATGTAGAAATCGATTTTAACGTAAAAAAAAATACATGTTATCTATGGAACTCACCGGAAGAAACCGACGTTCTTCATTCTGATTGGTTCGTTGTCTTCTCTTGTAGAATTTTTGACCCAGTCGAAAAAATAGAGACGCAAAGATAGTAGAAACTTTTTTTAAAGAACAATATCACGAAATACTTTTAACCGAATATAGTCTTTTGATTATGCACACTCGTCGTGCACTTCGCGCAACGACAACATCGAGCCTCGTGCCTCCCGCGATCGGTACTGAAACTCGCGAAAGGAAGCTTCGAATGCCACACCGGTGTTGCTCGCCTCTCTTTCTGGATCCTGATGGTCGATTCGTACACCGTTAAGGTGGGAGATACGTTTTACCACGACGAGAACGTCTAGGTCTTCGTGGTCCTACACTCGTGTTTTTCTCCTTCCCTCTCGTTTTTTCTTCACGTCTCTTTCTGATGTAGTGGGACGATTTTAAACACACCGACACATTTTAAAAGACGGAAGTACTAACATGACGTTCGTACTCAAACGAAAGCAGGAAAACTTGACTTTTTCTGTATTTTTTCAATTACTGTGAAAATCCAATAACCGAAAATTCGACCAATATTTCGTAATTTTTTTTTGTAAGTTTCGTATTTTATGAAAAACTACGTTATCTTTTGCTGATTTTTTTCACTCCGCACATGACTCACTAATTACGAGTTGATAGTGAAATTCTGACAATTTATCAAAGCCAATATGAAAGTAGAATTTCGAAATTTTTGTGCTAAGATTCTTCTATTACTATTCTCGTTTCTTGCAATTTGAAATTTCTCCTTTTTACGTTTTTTCCAAAGATAGGGATTTGAAATCGCGATCACGTCGCGACCGCGCAAATGACTTTGCGCTCGAAGAGCTCTCGTCACTAGTATTTACACGAGTCGTCGTTACGATGGAGTTCAATTCACCTTCTTCACGTGACTAGCGCTTTTACTTCGTTCTGTATTGCAACGTCCGGCAGGGGATAATATTTTGAATACAGTCACGTGGGGGTGAAAAGAACTAGGATTTTCCCATCGATCCTCCTGATTCATTGAATAACGTTTTGCACATGTATTGCGTGATCTGTGTAGTTCGTTGTTTTTTTCCAAAAGAATTGAGAGTTGTAAAAAAAATGGTCTATGGAAGATCACCGATGACCTTGAGATCCGGACCTCGATCACGAGGAATCATTTTAACGTATTTGTGCAATATGACGAATCGGGAGTTTCTTCGGACCAATCGAACTTCTTGAGAATCTTCTTCACTGTAACTCGTTATTGCTGACGTTGTGTATCAAGATTGGAGATTAAATTAACATAGAATTCTTGAACACGTAATCACATTAATGACTAGATATTATTTATAACCACGTTGGCGAAATTTAGTAATCAAAACACTTTGACTGCTTCGATATGGATCGATAAAAGAGAAGATCCGTTCGTTTTGGCGGCAATATCCACTGCACTGAAAATATTTCTTCCGAATGCAACAAGAGTAGATAAAAAATAAGAAATCATTGTCAGAGGTTTATGACATTTTCCTCGATGTGAAATCGAGACAATGTGTGTACCAACCACTTATAAAAATAGACATAGGTACGATTGAAAAATCACTCATTAGAATTGTCATTGATCATTTGTTCAAAAATGATCATTTAAATCATCATTTTGAAAAGTCTATTCTCAACGAAACATTTGTTCATCGCGACTTCCGCTTGTCAATGAATCACAGTGACGATACTTTAGACGTACTCGTAATTGTGTGCATTAAAGAGAGGCAGACACGAGGAAGGAAAACAAAAAGGCAGGAAGAAAAGTATTGTTGAGGTGTAAAGCTCGAAGATTTATGAGAAATCATTTGTGCACGCAAACACACAATGTCTACATAAAGTATATAATATTCGATTTGTCTCTAGCGTGTATAGAATTGAAGTATTCACCCTCAAGCTAAAAACGACGTTTATAATTGTGCCTTGGTAAGAGAGACGTAAATTCTTAAGACCAAGGTAAGTATCCGCCTCAGGGGTTCCAATGCAACAACTAGTCTGCACGGTGTGTTTAAATAGAGACAAACATACTCACACAGATATGTATCCATGTACCTCGTGTCTGAGCAAGAATTACTGAACATTTCCTGCTTCTTCGGAGAGCTTTGAACTCTAAATCACATACAGGTGAACATGGACGCAATATGTATATTGTCAAAAAAATACGTCATCCAATCGATTTGGATATCATTCTTTATTCTCTTTAACACACTCCTTCGAGGTTCCTGAAGCAGATACAGGTCTAAAAAAAAAGACTTTGAAATGATTTTTGTTCGTTTAAATCGATGACAATCGTCTTTATTAAGCGTATAGACGATCAAACGAATGAATATAACTTAAATATTGGATCTGCACATTAAGCAATGAAACGTTCATTCCCTCGAGTACCTAAAATTCATTGGATGTCGAAAATATAAATATTCGAAAATATTCTGCGCAAACACACATGTTTCTTGAATAATTTTTATAATTCCAACGTTGAACACCAATTTCGTCAAAATTCTCAACATTTGTAAAACCATCTGTTGATTCTACAGCACTCTGATCGGGCAATTAAAATTTCTCTGATTAGTGTGCTAAGAAATAATCGACGTATTATATTACAAACCTCTACAAAAATATCACTTATAGGCATAATTCAACTTTCGTTATATCGTCATTAAAATAAACAATTTATTATAATTATTTATTATAATTTTATTCCTTGATATCATAATATTGCTGAAAATCCATGAGGGAGAATAAATTATTCACAATTACTGAATCTTTCGTCAAATGTGTTGTAATAAACATTGCATTGCCAAATTTCACCTCAGTTAAATAACCGGTTAACAATTATATCTAATTGTATTCAGATTTTCTTAGCCCAATCAGATTTTCATTCGATTCAAGTGAAATTTCGTAATAGCAATCAAACCAATAGCAGTGTACAAAAATGTTTCAAATGTGAAGATGAAGAAGTTAGAAGAAACGAATTACACATTTTTCTCATCTTGAAATATTATGGGATTCACTCATATTTTTTGAATAATCATTTACGCATTGACCAAACAAAATATTCTACCACAGAAATTCAGACAATTTTCTCATATTGCGTGGAATGATTCGAATTCACTATCCTTCATCTTTGATATGAGCTCATAAAAGTGAAAAGATTGACGTAGGAAGAATTAATAAGGTCTGAAGTGAATTTGACCCAATTGTGCACATCGACAGTTCCACGGAAGCGCAACGGGAACCGAGAGTGCAAGTAGTCGTTGCTCGTTTGGTCAGACATGAAGGATTCACCTCAGTGCTGACGTTAAATGACCCTTTTATCTACTACATACAAATCCAATTTATTTACACATACGTATATAAACATGCGTACAAAATAACAAGATATAAGAACCACAACGGAGACGTAACCTCTTGGAAGGCAATCGTTGGCTCAATTTCTCAAAATAATTACAGCCATACCAACAAGCTCTGGTGAATAAAAAATATATAACTATATTCATAAATATGTAAAACGTATACAACTGAGAAAAAGTTGTGAAGAGCGGAAACAAACGATAGAATAAAAAATCTTGGGAAAATGAAAGTACTCGAGTCATCGAGTTAATTGTCGGGTTATTAATCCACAGGTAATCCCGGAATTTTAGTTTTCTGCTAATTCGTGAAACGTCCCGTGAAATTATTCGTGGGATAACTTTCGAGGAATATAATTTTCACTTTGGGGTCAATAGCGCTGGAATATCATTTGAATATATTATGAAGCCATCTTTGTTATTTCAATGACTCCTTATCAACGTTTCATGCACGCGTCTTAATCCGCGTTTTTGATCGAGAGGATGACGGATTGAAAAACAGGTGAAATCGAACAACCACGATGTACAACGGGCATGGACAAGGATAATAAAATTGTGTCAATATACAAATATCAATTAAAGAGAATATTAATTTTCGATCTGTCACACACGTCAATCAACGATTCAAATTGATATTCTTACTAGGAATGGAACTAGAAAAAAAACACAACTCGTTACACAATAAGAATATTGTAATATTCGTAAGTCTGCTTTTTTCACTCACTAAATGATATTAAAATTATTTTCGACATTTTACGTAACGAATATTCTTAACAAAGTTAATCACCTTTGTTCTTTTTCAAGCTAATAACTCAAACTTACAAACAAGTATTGCAATAAATATGGCAAAAAAAGTTTTAAAAAAATACCACAGGTCTTGTGATCTTGAAAATGGCAGAGAGGGAAATCTCATCGCAATATTTTTCCTCATTCGTGCCGGTCGTACACCAAATGATTAATTATTGAAGCAAGTTCTTCGTTTGTTATCGGGTTTTCGCTAGCTCGCGTTACTGACAATACTTTCACGTCGAGTCCACCTGGTGGTGGAATCTTTTGACGTGTTACAGTGGTGGGACTTAGGGGGTCAGTGAGGCAGCGAAGGGAAGAGAGGGGATTCGAGTCACGGGACTCGAAGTCACGGGACTCAGTGAAAGTGTCAGACAGAGACGGAGCAAGGCCAGGCTTCGTTCTTTCTCTTTCTTTTCCTTCGTGGTGTGGTTGCCTTCTCGTTTATAGTAGTCGCCAGTATCAAACGGTCTCGTCGCTCTCGCCATTCTTCCAACAGCAACGGGCATCAGTGGAACACGAAACAAACAACCTCGAGCATTCACGTACTCACATATACCGGCTGTTGTCTCTGCATTTCGTTGCTCTCTGTACTCGTATCCAAGCGAGCACTCCTTAAGGAGCATCCAACTTATCGTACAGTCTCATCCATCGAGTCAAATTAAGAAAAAAAAACGTTTACGTATTAAGAAAAATATACTTGATCCACTTTCCCTAAGGAACAAATTACGTCTGAATATTTATCGCTTTTTTCGTGAGATTGTTTAGTATTTAGTTTTTGAAATTTATTTTGCAAATCAAACATGTTTACACAACACACACATTTAGTTTTATTTCGTGTTCGCATGTATTGTTGTACATTTGAGTTTAAGGATTTTGTGGAAGCAATCTTGCACTTAGTGTTCCGTTTATTATTATAAATAATATAAAATCGATGATAGATCTTTTGTTATCATAAATGAAAACAATTAACCGAGTGTTTATCTTACATCGAGATGATGCCTTTGCGATGTTTTGCAACGGTTGATTCTCTTTTTAGAGATGAGCTTCTTTAATCGAATAGAGGAATAGTTTAAAATTGGCCTTTAGAAAAATTTATCATAAATAAATAGTAAACTTCAGTAAAAATATTGGCCAATTTGTAACGAGCAAAAAAAAAGCAATAATTTCTTCAAAATTCAGTAAAACTCTATTTTCATTGCTGTTACGAAATGTTCGGAAATGTTCGTATACATGAAGCCGTTTGCATAAGACACCTAGAGTTATTTGACATTTGAATTAATTCAGGCGGATCATCTTCCCAAAGTGATGTATGAATGCGTTGGTTCTCAAAGTTGTAATTCGTTGCTCAAAAATCACACATTTAATCGAACATTTTTCCTTTGTCTTCCTGAAGTATCAGTTGATTCTAAAATATTCGGCTGCGTGGAAGCAATCTGACTGTACAGTTGTTCGTCTTTAAACCCTCAATGCATATGTGCTACTCATCGTTGTGCACACAATGTAACTACTGTATTCGAAGAGCAGCAGGTTATTACAATATTCAAAGATGCCCAATTGACTTGTGGTTATGCAAAATGGAGAAAAAGAGAACGAGAGAGAGAGAGAGAGAGAGACAAAAAGTGACTAAAGTTTATTCAAGCTGTGTATAACCGTAAATATATTGCAGTACAAAAATTTACATTCTGCATTCGTTTCGAATACACCTTTAAATCCCGATGTTTACAAATTTAAATCCATCCACAATATGTCACGCACCCTTCTATTTCTTAATCGCAGCGTCTTATCACAAAACTAAGAAAAAATAAGAACCAACTTAGAGTTCCAATGATTCGCGTTAGATGAGGTACTTCACATACAACATTTTTCAAATTAATTTTATATTCAATTGATTGCTTTTAATAGGACGCTCATTGTTCGCCACATTTATCCTCCCTGAGTCCTCACGCTAAAAAGATTAAAGCTTACACCCAAGGGTAACTAACGTCACTCGACCAATCAGCATCGTTCTTGTAAAAATGAAAGAAAAAAACTGGAATATATATATTTTTTAAAGGCTGGACGCATGAAATATCGAGTCTCGTCATTCTCGACACTTGAAGTCCATCAGGTATGTAATTACGACACGTTGCGCTCCCGTTTCGTTGACGTTATGGTAGTAATACCCGTGATGGGCGAGAATTAATAATCATCGTGGTCGACAGTCGAACCTCATAGCTCTTGAACAAACGATAATGAACGCTCATACGTGATCTCGTTGCGTTTGTGCGTTGTGACGTCATCGTTTATGGACAACGGTAATTATCGTCGCCTCTCTTTGCCCCGCGATTTAAACTCGTGAGCAGCATGCCACTAAAAACTTTCTTCGCGATCTCTACGAATTCCTTGCGTGCTGATCGAAACACGAAACACACCTCTCCCATAAAATACGACTCAGTCTGCCTCGGGGATACCACAAGAGAAAAAAAAAACGGCTCCATCGATTTTTGTTGTGTTATCCTGCACGAATAATCTTCCGATATCAATCAATTTAATTCTTTAAACACTCAATTGAAGATTTTCCAAAAATTAAGCTCTATCTAAATATGTAGAGGATGTTGGATTTACTTTCAATACGCTTTTACTTGTCGACCTATTCAGTTAGCTCACTGTCAATTTTAATTTATAACTATATAGTTTGTAAAGACAAATGAAATCTATCATAAATATTGCTACTGGTCGAGTTGACTGATTCCATCTTTAAATACAGCGGTTTATTTACAAAATTTATTTGTAATATTAATGCTCGTAGATGCGAATATATATTTTACGAATATATGCTGGTTGTTTGTACACAAATGACATTTTAATCAGTACGATGGCGAAATAACTGGGGTCATAAATTATTATCCGAATCAATAAATTGTTTTTTTCTCGGTTTGCAAATAAATGCAAATTTTTTTTATGGTCCTTTAAAATGCAGCTATGAATATTGCATTATCATTGCCATACGAGTTGCCATATATCCTCTGGCACGATTTCTTGTGTGACAGAAATCCGCCAGAGGGTTATGGGTTTGTGGTGTCGCGTAAGCGTTCCTCTCGTACGCTTAGAAGCCCCAACCTTCCCAACGTTTCTCCTTTTCGAATCTTGTTAGGTTTTTGTCTTATTTTTCCCAAAACGTGTATATAAATCACATTTCATGATCAGCCCACATCAAAATGGGTATAAACGGCCATTTATTTTAAGTGAGCGAGGAATTAATACTCGTCGATATTTGTTTTACACAATGCATAAACATCCCAACTTTGTACATATAGTTAATACGTGATAGCAAAGATTAATTTGGAAACTTTTGTCAAGGGTGATTTGAACTCTCAAATCCCGCACGTCTAAATGTTAAAATTAAAAAATAAAAACTCTTCCTGCCAAAAATGTCCTAGGAACATAAGAATATTAAACACACC
Source organism: Campoletis sonorensis (assembly GCA_013761285.1). Classification (NCBI taxonomy): domain Eukaryota; kingdom Metazoa; phylum Arthropoda; class Insecta; order Hymenoptera; family Ichneumonidae; genus Campoletis; species Campoletis sonorensis. Next base: position 81,681 of record JACEOJ010000198.1, read on the forward strand.
TCTGACCAATTGTCATTTTAAACGTCTATCAAACAACACGATTGTACAAAATAGGCTACGACCTGGGTGTGTCGCGATAGGACACTCTTGAGTCAAAGAGAAAACACAGTAGCTCACGTTTGTCTACCCTATCATCCCGACAAAATTTGTATTTGCTCTTAAATGCCGAGATGACTTATCTTCTAGGGAAGCAATTCTAATGAGAAATCTGAAGGTGATTCCTGTTGGTACACCAACCTGCATGTTAACCTCTCTTACGATCAAATCAAGGATCCAAAAATCTCAAGTCCTGGTATTTAATTACTGAAGCGTTTTAATATGATGATATACAATATTCGTAAGTGCATATAAAAACGTACTACGATAATGATTCTCATGTTTACATAAATATCGTATCGCGCTTGGTTTTGCTATGATAACCAATTTATTTATTTAATACTTGTTTGTAGATCGGTATTTTCGGTGAAAGTAGCTCCTCGTGTTTGTCGTTTCGTTGACTTTCGATGCGGTGTGTCCAGTGTTGTGAGAGTCTCTTTTGTCAGTCAAAGATTTCTACAGGTCCGTGAGAATGTTTTTTTTTTTTTTTTTTTCGTCATTCACGACAACGTGATGAGGCGTCGAACAAAATATCGGCTGACTATCGATTGATGGTAATCCAATCCGAATATGTGTCAGTGTGTCGAGCGTTTTGCTCATATGGTGCAACAATAGGCGACTATATTCGTCAAACGTGTGCTCAGCGATTACTCAATCGATCCAAACTTATTCATACATAGCGACGGACAAAAATCTAAAAGATCGTCGAGGAAAATGTCTAACGCTCCAATGACCGCGAAACGAATGCAGGAAACGGTACAGACATATTCGTTCGTATTCCAAATTATTTCAATGTCTGTTATGTTATTTCTAATGTCAATGTCAATGTTATTTCTAGTGTACGATTCGACTGTGTAAATGTCAAAAATTGAAAAAAAAAAAAAAAAAAAAAAAAAAAAAAAAAAAAAAAAAAAAACAACTCATCGTTATAAATTGATCGTACATCAAAAATAGGTTTTCTTTCTTTACCAGCCTTGGATAATAATTGACGTATAACTCGTGTTTAAAATATTTCTACGACTATTTTTTCAAAATTGTTTGAAAGTCGATGACTTTGTTAAAAATGGAGAAAAGTTGAAATCGATGTCGGATTAATTAGCTGACACTCGTAAACAAATATGATAGCAATAAAAAGAATCAAAGTTTTATCCAGTTAAAGGTTCGAAAGAAATAAAAGTGGTAAACTTTTTTACTATCGATAAAAGCGAGTAATTCATAATAGATTTAATGGTCCGGTTCGAACGAATAATTAAAGATGACGACACTTACGTCGAGTGTTAGTTAGCTCGCATGAGCAAATCACTCGATATAGAGTTTACAAGGAATCTCAGAAGACGCGAGGACATGTAGAAAAAAGTAGGAGGAGGATGCACGAATACGGAGTCACCCACTTTTGTACATTAATGACGACAGAAAGAGCGAGAGAGAGAGAGAGAGGGGATGAGACAGTTACGATTCATGATGATAGTTGACATTGATGAGACTGAAAAAGAGAGAACCACTCAGTGCGATCGAAATCGGTTCAAGGCCCATACGTCGTCGGTCGATCGATTCGTAATAACACGTTCCAAGCTCACAATCAACTGCTTTTGGAAGATAGACATGCTCTATTTCACTAGGCATATGCAATTTATTTATAAATCACTAATTAAAAAGATGTTCATTGATTTCTTTGAAACGTCATTTTAAGATGACCGCATGAATCAATTAGAGCTACGTAACACCACACTTAATGTAAAAACGAATAAAATGCGATTCGTTTTACGTTTTAAAAGAATTCTAATTTGCAGTTATTTTCTCTGTGTTACACCTCTGGCAAATATTGTGAATTAGTATTAACATAGATATATACCCATTTATCTTACCTTTCTCCATTACGTCACATACAGTGATTATCCCACACCCACATCACATCGATTAGTTACGTACTCAGGTATTTTTACTAACGAAGAATTAGATAACAACTACGTGTCCTTATCATCTCTTCCTCCCTTCTCTAAATATTATTATATGGTTGTGTTCTCTCAGTTGTAAACGAAATATTTCAAAGCATGGTAGATATTTTAGGGTTTCTCAAATTCGTAATCAAATCAAATTCGTAATTGCTTTTTTTTTATTCTGGTAGATTGGGCAACCCTTTAAAAGAGTATTCAAGAAGATTTGTTGAATCGATCCAGAAAAACTTCAAACAGTAATATCTTCAATTACGACTGATTGAACATTGACCTACATATACGAGGATACCAAATAATGGTATTAAAATTGAAATCTTGAAAAAAAATTGAATCTTGAACCTTGATAATGTGAAACAAAACACATTTTTTTTTGACTTTCGTATTTCTTTCAATTGTCAACCCTTTCAACTTCATTCCAATTTACCTTATTTATCATCGCGAAGATATATAAATCTTGGAATTTCCGTTGCATTCAAACCGTGCGAATTTAAACATTTCGGCGCATCACCTACGGTCAAGGAGTTTTATAAATCTCATTAACGCTCCATACTGAAAGAAATAATAATTGAATCATTTCATTATTTTTTTCAATCATGACATTTAAGAAACGTGAATTGTATATTTTTGAACAAAAGCCAGATCGAAATTAGTAAATGGTCATCCAATGCCAAAAATTTAAGGTTTTCGCACAAAGAGATTGAATTCAATAAACACAAAGAAAATGTGGGATGTTGGGGGAGTAATAATCTTGTAGTTGGTAAATAAACGAACCAGGAACAGTGCTGAACGTGCGATGTAGCCTCTTGGGCTATCTGCTGTTGCATATACATGTTGAAGTATATACAAGCCGTGCACTGACCCACTTTCCGCCTTCAGAGATCCTTGTTTCATAACACAGCGAGCCACGAGGGCTCGCACAACTTGTGCAGTATTGGCTCGTGCGATATGCACCTTACGGTTTTCAACGTGAGACGACGTCAACCCGAAGACTCATCTTCTCTTCTCGCAAAGACGTATCTTCTTCCTACATTTCTCTCTATGGTGCTTCAACAACCAATGAACCATCCACACTGTCAGCAAACGCCACTTAGCATACCATTTCGTCCACATTTGTCTTAATACACAAAAAATATTTGCAATAAAAAAGAAACTATGTATAAACAGGCGGTTCTCAGCACGCGTCGAAATAAATTGCTCAAAACCGCAAATTATAAACAATGTAAATGTTACCAACTCGCCAACATCGTGCGAAACGTCGATTTTTTCTTACCTAATGCTTTCATCGGACAGTTTAATCATTTATTCGATTCCATAAAAGAAATTATTCTGGCAAAAGAATTTCACGAGTTTTATTTCGTTCAAATATTTATTTCTTATTAATACATCTGTTAAATCTATAGCTATTTAAACTTTCGCTTCGAACTTCGAAGTTTGCGCCAAGAAATAGTATCTTTATTAGAAGATTCCTGTCGTGAAAGTTTTTCGGACTGTAGGCATATCAAATATGTTTTATGGGTTTGATTTCTAGTCTTTGGTGTTTTTCTTTTGATGATTATTGAGGGTGATTCAACGTATTTTGAAAAAAGAAATTAAGCCTTAAAAACAAGTATCTAAGAGGATGGGCACTTACGACTGGACCGCCAGCAGGTCACGCAAAGCAAAATTGAAAAAACAAAAAAAGCAATAGATTGTCCTTATAAATTACAGACGTCGTTTCATTAAATAAATAAAAAACTTTAAACGCCCAAAGCAAGTGTCCGAAGAAATAATGTCACGTTAATTAGAGAATTCCAGTTTCCAAAAAGATTTCTAATCTCAGAATCGTCTCTTTTTTCTGCCGAATGATGGGAAAAACTGTTTACGATAACTTTCTTCGTTTAAACAAACGATAAAGATTTTCGACTAGATAAAAAAAGACTTTTCTCCTCTTAATAGGAAGGCAGTTGGTCAGTGAAAAAGGGCTCGGCTCCGAGCTGGCACGCCACGCAGGTCTCGAGTTTCATTCCTGGCCAGACGCCAATGAGAAATTGAAAGTTTTTTCAACTATTTCTATCGCAATCCCAGTGGTTCAGCAGAGCCCACTTTTCATAACTCCATGCCCAAAACACTTCGCTACGATGCCTAAGCGGTTGGTGTGAGACTTTGGGTGCCTTTTGTCGACGGTTCCCATCGTGCGGATGGTGGCCCCTGTGCCATATACTAATTGGCTCGTTGCATCACAGCTGTTTTCCTAAGCACAACCATTTTGATCACTGGGTGCTACTAGCAGCAGTACTCGCATTGCCGCTTCCGAGGAGATTGGAAGATCGAGAAATAGTTAGGGACCGATTTGTATCAACAAGGTTTTCTGCGGTTTCCGCATCGCCTTTGGCAAATGCAATTCAGTTGCATCTGTCGGCCACAGCGAGGCAGAAGAGTAGAGATAGAACAATAAAGATGCTGAAAAAAGGACTTATCACTGGCAATAAAAATATGAATTTTTTCTCTGAAATCTTTACACTGAACATTCCAAATGGAAAAATTTCGGAAAAAATTGAAAATGTTACATTTTCAAACAGCTATTTTGACTGCTCACATTCGATGAAACACCGAAATCTCCACACTAGAATGTATGAAAATTTTGACAATTGAAAACTCATTTCTTAAAGTTAAATCAATATTTAGTTAACAATTTTTTGATCCACTATTTACTAACCGATCTATTTGTCAAAAGAACTGCGAATAGTTAAAAATTCTTCCTGAAAACAAGAAGAGAAACGTGAGTTGAGAAGAATAATGAGAGAGAGAGAGAGACTATAACGTAGGAAGATACGAGCATTATTGTTTTTTCAAGGAGAAAATTCAATTTTATGTTGACCATCTCTACTTATGTAGTATAATGAGCGTATATATATGTCAAATTGCCATTACGTCTGGTAACTTCACGAGGTCACCAGCCATTTTTGTTGCTTTTATAAATGTCTGTATCTTTTTCTCTTTTTATTTTTCTTCCTCTCTCTTTACCTCGTTTCTCCTCGCGTGGATGCAGCGATCATTCCTCTTCCGGTCTCCCGCGCTACAATCGCAACACGCCAATTCTCTCGTGCGGTACAAAACCATGTACCGAGATATGATCTGTGGTCATATCACTCGCAGTTATGACGGTGTCTCAAAACAATCCTCCCCATAATTACAACGTGTGTAGACACATGGGATCCTCTATTTTAAATCGACAGGATCGTGAAGCGTTGACTGTTTCTTTTTCTCTTTGAAATCTGTACGGTATAGAGGGAGGAGGAGATAGTCAATTTACTTTTTTTTTTCTAATCCAAACTCATCAGGGAAGATTTGTTCGAATGTGTTCAAATCATTTGACAAAAAATAAAATATTCGAAATACCAGGAAGCAAAGAATCTTCTTTTTGTTCTATTTTTTTATGATTACAGCAGTTTGTTGACATCAGAACCATTACTTAATTTTCCGTTTCGGAACCAAGTTTTATTGTGATAACTTCATAACCTATTTTCAATGCTCAATCAGGGATTGCAGTTGACTTTTTTCAGTTTAAAAAATAGACTTAAGAATATCAGAAACTTCAATGTAACCTGAAACGGTCCATGCATACGCATATAACCTGTTGAATGTTGATAATGATTATTCGCAGTCTTTCTGTTTCTGTTTACTCATATAGTCCAACTCTCTATTAACACAGGTATTTACTGACATGTATACTTAATGCCATTTCGGGATCCAACCTTCATCATTGAATTTGCAAGTGTGACACGAGGTCTCGAAGAGCATTTTTAATCCTTGCAATCGAGGTCTTAACCAATTTTGTTGTAAACCATTTTCTCCTTTCGTGAGGATCGCAAACCGTTCACCTCGCTTCTCCTATGAGTTGTTCTTTTCATGGCATTTTTCGAAATCTGTAATCTACATCTTCGATGAAAGAACACCGCGATGCAATTCCGCATGGCGAGGGGCAAATTGTAACTCTCTCGAGATAGACTCGATCGAAGAATCCGAAGTCTCGTGAGAGTTATTATGCTTATTATCATAAACCAGACCGGAAGTGATGCTTTTCCCGTCTTCGCAGTCTCCCACCAGTACTCCCAGGTGTCCCAACAGTCATCAAATCCTCAGATATAACTGTATAGATTGAAATAGAGGCTTCGAGAGTAAAGCGGTTGAAAAAAGTGTATATATAGCAATTTTGTGCACGTCAAACTATACTGTAGTCGGACAAGGCGAACAAACCGGACCACTTGTTCGGCTAATCACACTTTCCTGACTCGAGGGAGCACCATCTTGTCGCGAGGTCGTTCTTCTAGTTTTTTTTTCTATCTCCTTCCTCTTCCTCTCTGATTTTGTTCTTTTTTGCTTCTAACAAATGTTATTCTTCGCTGTCCGCCGCTCATGCTGCTTTTTATTTAATCTCTCTGTAGCTATGCACATACATATACTTTCATGTTTACAGCACTGGCTCGACTCGTCGAGAAGAACCCACCGTATTGCTTTCTCCAAAACGAGATTACCGTCTTTCAGTCCGCAAACATTTTCCGCTTCTTCTCATTCTCCTTTTTTTCACGACCGGTGTTTCAATCGCTTTAAGCCCGAACAAGAAATCGAGCCTTCTTCATCAGATATACAGAAGCCTGTTATTTTCTTTTTATCCCCAATCCCAACAATGTAACTTTGTGGATTCGAAGGATTAGTTTTTATCGAATGACGAATTGGCACTGAAAGTCTTCAGTCTCAAAACATATTTTATTCATCGGAACACAATAAAGTTGCAAAACGATGCTAATTAATTACAAGAATACATTCACTTTGAGAAATTGATAATTGTTGTTTACACGAATGGTTAGCAGTTGTAAAATGGTAGGAACATTTTCCATACAAAAATGAACTTTAGCTGTGGCTCATCAGAATTAAATTGTGTTAACCGCAGACTTCACAAAGTGCGAAATGTTGTACCCACTTCAAAGTTACGTAAATCTCATCCTCATCTCGAATGACACGATACAAATTTAAAAAGATAATACAATAAGTAAGTTCATCTGAAAAATCGAACACTTCTATTTGAATTTGGTACCAAAAATAATATATCTGTGATAAAATAAATTATCAATACTAAAAATTAAATATCCATTCTCGAATGAAGATCGTAAGTCGGGAACGATTATAACGAATCAACAAAAAGTTAATATCATAGAACATCGAGAAAAAAAAGTCCGAATTCAACGAAAAACGGGTTAAATGCATAAAAACGTTGGAATGTTAACAGATAAAGTTGTACGACTTGCGCGAAAAACTGTTCGAACAACAAAAGAAAACAGAGGAAGAAAGGAGGGTGACATAAAAATTGAAAAAACTGCAACGTGTGTAGTCTAACGATCGTAAGTTTGCCGCGTGGTTCTAGCGCAAACGATATTCCTGCCGAGGTGGGTCATGGTCTCGAGTGTGTCAATTTTTATGCGCTTTACTCGTCACACATATTTGTCCCTCGTACTCTACAGCATGTCTTGGACGTGCTCGTCCCTCATCGTCCTCGTCGGTGTTTGACTCTCTTTCGTGTTAACGGCTCGGTACAAAGTCAGCAAGAAACGTAGTGGGGATTTTTATAAGCTCGAGAGAGCTCACATCCGTGTGGGCGATCACGAGGTGCGCAGATTTCGTCATATATAGAAATTACAGTATATCTATATACATTTATACATGTAGATATTTCTCTGTATATTTTTATTTGTAATAGAAGTAAAGAGAAAAACAATGAGCGCGTGCCATTGAGCACGATCTATTCCCGAGATCGACTGTGAAGCTTGAATTGATTTTTATCAGCAGTTTGTTTCCTTTTATATACAAAATTATTTCAAATAAATTAGTAAATAGTTCAACTGCTTAAAAATCTATCGAACTATGTAGTTTGTTCCCTCGATACTTTAATTAGTATTTAAATATGGAGGAAAAATGATTAGGAAGGGTTTTACTTTTCTGTCCTCCTACTCTTCGAGCGTGTTCTGCAAAACTTTGAAGCTCTGTAATCGAATAACGTCTTTGTTTTTTAACAATTTTAAATCACTATCGGTGAGTTTGATTTCTTTGCATGGCAATGGATCTTTAGCTTCCATTAAAACGTCGTATGTATGTAAAAATAATGTTTGCTGTTAGTAAATACTCTATGTAACGAAAGGACATCGCTCAAACACGAATTTACATTGGCAGCGCCGTATGTACGAATCCAAGATCCGGGCACCCGGATCACTCTGGAATTAATGAGCGGGACTGTTGTTTGTATGACGAAAATCGGAACAGTAAAAAAAAACCATGAATCTATTTTTTGTATCTTTTTTATCGTCGTACACTTTTTTTTCGATTGTCTGCATATGTAAAAAAACAAATTCACGAATTGGACTACGGAACAGAAAAAGGAGTCTCACGATTTATGACGTTATAGCTGTTGTGAAAAAGGTCTCGTATATACGAAAAGGTAAAATTCTGTATGTGAGTTTACAGGATCACGAAATTTGTGACGAAATTTTCGAGGAATCAACAAATCAACAATGAAAAAATGAATCCGGACGGGATTCTTAAGTTATGAGCTAAAAAATCATCGTAAACTAGTTGTTATAATAAAATGATATGAAAGTCATTAGCTCGCCTCGAATTTTTGAGACCGAACTTGTTTATTTCTCATGGTTGCCCGGAGGCGAAGATATTGGGAATTTCATGTCAAGTTGACACGATCGTGACTTTGATCTCTTCCAATTTTTCAAGCGAGATCTCTTGTTACGTTAAAACTTTATTTTTGAACTTTCAGAGAATTTTTTCTTGAATTACTCCTTTATTCAATCATTTTTTTTTTACTCATTGTAAATCGATAATATAGCATTTCCACGCGTTATGTTCTATATTTTCGTTGACCTATAAAAATCATATAATTAATCTGCTTGGGTAGGAAGCCCCGCGAATAAGTATTGCGACACATATACAAGAAGCAAATATGAAATACATTAATTCTGCTCTGGCAACCATATTTTTAAAAACATCTGTCATCACCCTGGAGATTCTATAGGTATTATTCCATTTCTTCATATGTTTCAACAAAAATTACTCTTCAACACATCCACGAAAGTGTCCATCAGATTATCCAAAACCAATTAAAATCTCTGAACACTGGCAAAGGGTTAATATTCAGTATCATTATTAATGTTTAAGAATTTCAAATTATATCCTATTCGTTTTCCAATTGTTCCATTTGCTGTTATCATTTAAATCGCCCAAACATTTGGTATCCTCAATAGCAACGTTTGAATACAAGTGTTGGCATTTCCCATCGATGTTGACATAAAAGAGAGATAGGGGAAGCTTCCATTTCCATAGACACACGTTTATCTATGCCTTAATAAAATCATCTAATTATTCAGACTTTCATGCATGCATCCATCCATGTTCACGTAATCTCCCTAATCCATTAATTAATCCAGTGTTTCGTGCATTGATTCATCGATGCATCCATATTTAATCATGCATTCAATGATACACCTATCCATTCATTCACGCATTTATCGATCCAATAAACCAACCACCAGCTCCCCTCATTCACCTATCGATCCATTCTTCGAACTAACCATCCATCCACCAATCATTCTCTCATTAATGTCGTTCATCCATGAATCTACTCATACGATGCTGAATTGGCAAACGCTACGGTCAAATGAGCTAAGAACAGGTGTTAGTCTTATATCCGTTTTGTAGACGCCCACAAAGTAGACACTATTAAAACTCCGATACTGTATGATGGACATGAAAGTCGATAATTTTCCGTCTACGTGAACTGGCCCGCAATCAACTCATCCAGAAGTCAACAAGCATATCATGCACAGGACCTCGAATAATAAAACGATTAGAGTCGAACTCGCAATTCGATATTCGATCGTCTATGAACTTAAATACGATAATCGTAGAGAAATTCATCAGACCGGAGGATTCTCCAATCATACCATTCCATTTGTTCAATGACGATTTCATCATCGAGTACAAACGCGTGTGTTACTCGATTACTTGAACGTGTCTTTCGCTCATTCATGCTGATAATTGGAATTTATAAGGAAAAAAAAAGAAAAACGGTTAACGACAGGCTCTTTGACATTGATATATAACAGTACAGAACAAGACACTTAATTGACAACATATTTGTGTCTAATGAATCGATCAATTTAAAAATGAATAAATATGTACAACTGTTACTTTTGTTACGTGAGCGGGCAAAAACACTGACATGGGCACGAAGGGTACACACACGTCGATGATAATATGCTCACGTTTGAGAATGATTAAGAGAGTTAAAGTCAGATAATATCTTGCCTTAGGTATCCATCGTGTACATGAGGCATTTCTTGTCAACAGAATCTACATTTGAATCCTGAAATCCATTTAGTAGGACTCCATCAATTTTTATCTTTAAAACTTAATAAACATTGGTTTTTTCAACACTGAAGAAAGGTTGGAAAATCCGTTGCAAAATTAGCCCAATTTCTAAAACATAGTCCAGACGATTGAAACGCCGATCACTTGGGATGACCATTTGCTGGTTATTTTGTACCCCAAATCAGCCTCTTTTAAATTAGCGTCTTTCGAAATGTAATTTCATTGAAGCTAAATAACTATACAATTATTTTCAAAAATAAGTTTAACATACTTTGAGACTAATTTGTGTCCAAAAATACCTGAAAATGTGGTAACTTTGTCGATTGAGATGTCGAGATACATTCGATATCCGTATCGATGTATTTTACATGGAACACGTTATGTGCACATTGTTTATATAGAGTTGCCTTTGATATATCTATATACGCATCGATAGTTGCGACTCGTGATGTGCACCTAAACGACCTTTTCTCAGGCCGTTCACCGTGAAAGATCTTCTCGTATATAACATGCAACGACCAAGCAATCATATTAGAAGCCACACATATATATATGATATCTTGACAGATTGAAACTTTCCCGCTTGGCGTCGAGAATGCTGATTCGGGGTGGCGAGAGTCGATCTAAATGGATACAACTTTCATTGATTAGATTAATCTATTTATGAATTAATAAATCAAATTCTCACAAGTGAAATTCTTTCGATTTACATTGCATCGAAATTTTTCTTTGACTTTTTGTAAAAATTCGTTAATCACGTTTTTTCAAAGCATTTTGAAAAAGAGCATTGCAAAATCTGCTTTCAATGTATCTGCACAAATCTTATTGAGTAGTGAAATTTTATCCAACGTGAATATTATTTGATATTTATAGAACTCAAATCAATAGTTGCATTTATGTCTCGTTGGAATAATTTTACGAGTACTTCGAAAACCAGAAGGAAGATGGAAATCTTTTTTTGCAGAATTGTTTACTGTAGCTTTTTGCAGTAAACAATTCTCAATAATTTTCAATCATGGTACAATGTTCTCTGTTATATGAGAATTTTCCCGTACAGTCGTTTGATTTGCGTCTGTTCAACAGATAAAGCAATTACCAGTATAAGCAACTATTTTATATCCATATGTATGTCTTTTTGATATTCCTATTGAAACTTTTTTTCTATTGTCTTGACAGCTGATGAGAGACAATAAATTTAATTATTCTTTGTATAGAGAAAAAATGAAATTAAGTCATCATCGCATCACGATTTTAATCTTCGTACATAGATTGAAGATTCATGTTATTGTTACGCACAAAATATTCATCGTATAATCAGAGTGTATGGTGAAGAAACGTTTTCATTATACTTCGGCTGAGTTTACAATGAAGATGAAGCACTACAACACGATGATGCAGGGAGCGAGGGAGCGGGGATTAATTCTCGCCTATACTATATCGAAATGTTTTGAAGACACGACGAGGCTGTATATCGATGACGCAAGAGTCACGAGAACTCGTGACGCCATAAGATCGTAGATTCTCTTTCGCTTTCCCTATCGTTCTGTACCAATATGTATTTCTCTCTCATTTACTTGATGGAAATTGTGGAATCCATACGTGACGATGATAATGATGATCATGGCAACGGAAAGGAGGATCACCAATAGATTCTCTTCGTGGAAGCCTGAGCCTCACTTTTAGTGGGACATTCTCTCTTCTCGCTTGCTCGGCTGCTGTGATTGTACACGTATACTACATCAGTGTATATATCCCAAGTTTCCTTGAGATTCTGGGACTTCCATCGTCATCAATTTATATGGAGATATTGGCTACATTATAGCGTTTACATAATTTTATGATCTTTATCGTTAACGGACACGTTGGATAAATTCGAAAAACCGTTAGGACCAAAAAGATCGAACACAATGCGATGGATTCATAATTTTTTATTCACTGTCATTGGGAAATAGCGATTTTCGGGAATTGTTGGATTAAATATTTGTTTGGGGTTCACACCCCATGAGAAAATTCACTTTGCATTGGCCTCGAAATAAGGGCCATAATTGGCCAATACTTAGGCAATTGTGAATTTTCTCAAAGAACGTACGGTAGTAAATAATTCAAAGCTTCGAATAAAAAATTATCGGTTGAAAGATCTGAATTGATATATATTTTCCTTTGTTATTTAAGCTCCCAACAAAAATACAAATGTACAGCTTTTCTTGTCTCATTGGGTCCTGTTGCTTTTACTTCCGGTAGCTCTAACCTCAAACCAAAATTCTTCTGATGCTAGCATGTTGTTCGAAATTAATTTCTTGTTAAATATTCGCTCAATCAATTCATGACGTCTTGAGCGGGACAGAAAAAAAATCAAGTTCCATGTTATATTCTAATGACAATCCGGGATGGGTTCGGTATATTATGTTTCACGATCGTAAAATCGTAAAAGTGTTAAGGGACCACATGCTCAGTGTGACGTACATGAAAATGGCCAATTTGCATGATTTATTTTTTAGCGAATTAAATCCGATAGTCAATTCGACGTTTATTCAAATGAGTGTAAACGAAGAATTTTTTCAATATTTGACGTTTATTTTTTATTATGACATTTTTTTTCCACTTCAAAATAATGCCAAAAAAATTGCACCTCACGATCGATGCTCCTATCCTTCTAAAAATAGTCTGGAATAAAAAATATAAAAAGATCAACATGACAAACTATAGTATGGAGGCATGGAGCATTCTGTTCGCTGATAATTAACGAAATGTCACATTGGGCTTTTTTTTATTATAAATTTTCGTTCAGAAAAATGTTATATTCTGAAATAAATAAAAAGCTGCGACAACATTGAGAAGAAACATCTTGAAAACTGCTCGTTGGAAACGGTCTACTTTTTGCAATACGACGTTCGAGAAAAACGCGTTTACAAAGACCGTGTGTTTTTTTTAATCAATTTTGAGGACCTATTGTAGCTGATGGAATACTCTTTTATAAGGAATAAGGCTGTAGCGATCGAAATACGTCGAATTTCACTCGAATTTCAGTCTAGAATTTTTTTAATTTACGCTGCACGGATCCCTTAATGTTTTCCCCTCCCGGAGCAAGCAAATGAGGGCTCAAGAACTTCACCTCGTCACGGATATCTAGCGAAGAGTTACTTCGTTATTTTCTTCTAGAAGACGAAGCATATAAAGGTAAATGACACACGTAATAATTTAGTCGATTACTGCAGGATCGCCACGAAGAATTCCGGTGTCCTTGAGTACAAGCCGAGCGGAGATCGTTAACCGACAATTAACATGATTTTATAACGGCTTTGAGCAATGCACCGACGCTGCTGTTTATATACTTGTTTTTTCTATCTTTTCGCTCTTGAGTTCTTTGCTCCCCTGGAGAAACACGCGACGTATTATTGCAGCAACAGAGTGCATTACGCTGGGATGAGGCCCAGTGAAGCGTAGACCGTTTGCTGCTTTACTGATTTTCGCCTCCTTATGAATTTTCGAATTCTATCGGACGCTTTTTGCCACAGTAGTAGAATTGGAACTCGACAATCGATATTGCAGACATACATATGTTTTTATAGAATCCTTATTGCTTTTATATTTTGTTCATCGATTCGCTGTGGATATCGATAATCGTGCTTTCCGCTCTACGTTCGATAATCGATTGATCTTTTGAAAAGTGTCATGGCTGCTCTCAGCTCTCAGTGCCGGAGCCTTTACTACAACTCGGATAACCTCGAATTCTGAACAGAAAAAGAAATACAGTTTAAGGACATACAAAATATTATTTTAAAGAAGTACAATGAATTTTATCAGCCGGCAAATCGTGAGAATATTCAAGAATGATATTTACAACAACAGTCACGTGTGTAGTCTTGGAAGAAACTACTCCTTCAAAAGTCCCTATGCTCCCGAAAATTTGTATCCGCAGAGTACAATAAAACTCTTCACACCGAATTTCGTAAGTGAAAAATCATTAGACACATTGTTACAATGACACGAACGTAAAAATCAAATTTCTACGCATGATAGAATTGTTTTTTCGATTATAAATATTCGACATAACCTCAATTTCTTCCGAGTTCCGGGCTTCCCGAGAATTTCTTGATTTTTGGGGTTTTCGTTCAGGTTCCCGAAGATCCGAAAGCAAAGTTCAGTGGTTTCATACCCATGGATCAACTTGATGTGACCTACAGCAAAGCCGGCGGCCCTGGAGGTCAACATATTAATAAAACAAACACCAAAGTTGACTTGCGCTTCAATGTGCAAAATGCATCTTGGCTAGACAATGATATAAAGCCAAAATTAATGGAACAGGTCCTTATCCAAACGTTTTTCGCATTCTTTGCTTGTTATTTCAGTTTTATGCGTTGTATCAAGCCTAATTTTGCATTTCACAGGAAAAGAACAGAATTAACAAACAGGGATATTTGATAATAAAGTCAGATCTGACACGATCCCAACATCTTAATCTTGCGGACGCGCTGGAAAGATTAAGAATTATGATCCGAAAAGCTTCCCAACCCGAACCCACCATCACTCCAGAGACGCAGGAAATGCTGAGGAAAAGACACTTGAAAGCCGCTCGAGAACGTCTTTATGTCAAGAGATCAAGGTCACAGATCAAACAGGGCAGACAAACTGATAACTTTGATGACTAACTTTCATTCTGTAGATAATTATTATAGAAATACATGTACATTACTCTCAGATGGACTAAATCTTTGTTTATTTCTATTTTACTTGTTCCGTCAAAAGTCTTGTCAACATTTTTTTCTCTAGTTTTGGGGCGGCTTTCTTTTACAATCGGTCCTACTTGACGCGCCAATATGGTTAAATTTTTTGCCTGATTCGCTTCAATTCGTTCCTAAATTCGAGTATTTCGATCACAAGCTCAAATTTAAAGTGTGGGTTTCATAACCGATTCAAGGCTCGGCCTTTAGTTCTTCAATTTAATAATAAATTATGCCTTGAGAGAAAAATATTCATACGACGGCCTCTGCAAAATGTATAATACTTACTTTTAGACATTTTTTCATTTCATACGGATTTTTAATACATTTCCTTCCTCTACAGTCATCGAAACAATGATTCGTTCACAATTATTTGAATAGAAATTTCACATTCCACGCTGTAACTTGTAACGAAGAACACAATTTCATATTACGTTTGAAATTCGAAAAATACATTTTAAACACGTCGTTCTCGACGATCAGCGCCCTATCGTGATTGGTTCATATCAACGAAAATCCGCCACGGTGCTGCCCTACCTGGCCTCAAGCAACTCTTGTTGCCATAGGAACAGCAGGGTTTGTGAATGCAAACAAAAATTGTAGCGTTTACGTTTCTGTCACGTTTTTCTACCTGTGGATTTGCTGAAGAATAAATAGCCGTGAACAAAATGTCGTTTCGCGATTTGCGAAGTAAGTAAATGCAAATTATACTCATTCTCTATTTACAAAATATCACAAATTAATCAAACGTTTCGGTGTTTTTATACACTTTAGATTTCACAGAAATAATGAGAGTACTTGGTTATCCACGTCTTATTTCACTGTCGAATTTTCGTGTACCAAATTTTCCTCTCGTCGCTGAAATATTGATATGGCTGGTACAGAGAATCGAACCGGATGCTGATTTACCAACAGATCACACGAACGAACAAGATCGCGTTGCTCTCATTCGCCGGGTCGCTGAATTCATGGTAAATTTTTGAATATTTATCAAATGCTTTGATTTCAAAGAGTTCATAAAATGTATTTCGAAAATGCTTCTGAAACAAAATATTAAATAACAGCTGAAATATTGCTTACTCTGCTTCGTCGTGGAATCACGACTAATAAGATCCTTTTTTATACATTCTTCCAATTTCTATTCGACGCTTTTTACGAAAAGTAGCACGTTTATATGTTATTTAGCATGTAAACGTGCCGGTTTTCGGAAGAAGCGTCGTATTGATCGACAAAAGAATCAAGAATTTTTGAGTAAATGAAATTGAATCTTTTATCTGTTTTCAAGGCTTTAAAAACGAACGTTAAATTAAACACAAAGAAACTGTATCAAGCGGATGGATATGCTGTACAAGAGATGCTGAAAATTGCATGTTTACTCTACGAAGCCCAGACGACCAGTGCTGTAGACAATATTCTGTCCGAGGATTCACGAGCTTTGCGAAATTTCGATATATCCGATAAAATAAATGAGTTGAAAGGTACGAGGCAATTGGCGAGTCAATTGACAGTGAACGGCGCAACGCTTTTCGACCTTCTTGGTCGTGAGGTTGAATTGCGTGAAACGCGAGATTCCAAAGTTGCTCGACAGTACGATACTGCGGAAATCGACGTTGCTGTGAAGGAAGTCATCGACGCTACAAAAAAAGAGATTGAAGAGACCAAGACACAAATCGACAACGTTAAGGTGCTTTTCTGGTGGTCTTACAACTTTTTTCTCCCATTGGAGAAAAATTGAGAATTATTATGAGTTTCTAACTTTACTTTTTCCCTACTGAATAAAAAGGACAACGAGCAAAGTCTGGAAGTTCGTATCGAGAGACGTCGCACTGAATTGGACAGAAATCAAAAACGACTTCAAACACTTAAAAAAGTACGTCCCGCCTTTATGGAAGAATTTGAAAAGCTCGAGATAGAATTGCGCTCAGTTTACGATGATTATCTTCAAAAGTGTCGTTATCTCGCCTATCTCGAGCATCTTTACGAAGATGCTGCGAAAGCTGAACAGGAGAGGTTCGAGAGGAGGTAACATTTTTTACTGCCATTGTTTTGACGAACTTCAATGTCCTTTTTTTTATAACATTTTTCAATGATATAAACAGGCAAGCAGCAACGAAAAAACAATTGGAACAATTGCGTGCCGAGGATGCGAGTTTTGAGAGTATTATGGAAGGCAATGATTCAATATTCGCGACGAATCTTCAAGATCCCTTGGCTCTGGGTGAAGTCGAACAAAGAGCAACAGAAAAAGCTGGCAGTCAGGCTGTACGACCGAAACAAGGTAAAAGATTACTGAATCAGTCACTTCTCACTGTTAACATCGAACTGAATTCAAATTTTTATGCCATTGAAGTTAAGGTTCGTATTTAACGTAAGGAATATGTATGAATATACATTTTGGTTCCGAAAAAGTTTAACCAAATAGTTCCTTTCGACTGCTTTAACATTTTTGATAAAAAAATTGGACCACTTTCGAAAAACCGAACGAGTTTGTACCAATTTTTTGAGTTTTTAAACGGAACTCGTTGCACTTAAAAATAGCTGATCAGAAGTTTCTTTAAAGAATGTATGAGATAAATAAAGAAGAAAATAAACATGATCTTGAAAAAAGTAAAATAAATAAAATGCAAAGTTCAACCGTTGGCCGATTTTACATGAAATGCGTCACAAATTTATGTTTTTGAAATGATAAACATTTGAAAAAAGAAATGATCTTTCGTATCAATTGCGTCCGATCTACGTTGACATATCAGATTGAAAACGAAAAATGTCTGTATCAATGTAATTAATGACTGATTTCTATCTCCTGATAAATCGTAAAAGATCCCTCAGAAGTGATCGATCGAAACGAATTAATGTGTATTGATAAATATTGAAATAACGGAGGAAGTATTATTGCAGAAACGGCGGGTCGATCCTCTCGGGTCCAAATCGGAAATCAGCGAAGAATCTACGGTAGTATGTCCGGTAGACAAAGAGGGCCAATACGAGAAACAAATGATAGTGGTGGTTCGTTGGACAGTGACAGCGATCTATTGATCGACGGTGATTTGGACGATGACGAGGACGACGATGACGATGATGATGAAGAAGACGACGATCTCATGAATCCACCTGTTCCTCAAGATATTGCAGCATTCGACATTAAAAATAATCCTGAAAAACGGTCGGTCAGCAAGATCGAACATTCCGACGAAGATTTTTAATAACAATAACTGTACATAGGGACGAATTGATGATTAAAAAACTAACACGTTAATTATTTTAGTATCGCATATTTATTATTTCTAGTATCATTCGATATGGCCGTTTGATCGCCATGTTATGATTCCGTTTCAGCACCAGATCATCATTCCCAACATTTTAGTATGGTATGAAATTTTAACTCGCGCTTATAATGCTTATTTGATACAAAGTGCTCTCGCGCGCTTGTACGTGATTCAAGTTTTTCATGTTTTATTTTATTTTTTTTTTTCATTTTTTGTTTGTTTTCATCATTCTTATTGTATTTTATATACATGCGTTATTTATTATAAATACGTTCATATACGTAGTCATGCAGGATCGTAGTATCATCCACTTTTCTCGTCTGTATATCGAGTTTTTTCGAAGTAAAAATACCATGCAATCCCGGAGACTTTTCTCGACTCCGAATTGCCACTTATACAGCAGTAGATATGTCACGTTTTTTAAATCGCATTGAACGTTGCAAGCGGAAGATAAATGAAAAAAAAAAACGAAAAACATTTTGCGCTCACGTTGATAGAAATTAATGGCCATGGAAAAATTCCAAAACTCGAACAATGCACGATCCTCCTTCTGTCGATTTTTTTATCTTTTTGAGCAGCTTAACATTTTTACGATCTACGTTGGTATAGTATGCGTACAGAGTTTTATTTCCTTTATTACTAATTCTTTGTGAGTCCAGCTTTAAGTCAAAATTTACATTGAATCCCGTTGTTATCATTTAAATCTCAGTGAAACAGAAACTTTTTTTTTGAGAATGTAGATCCTCAACTCGACAATAATTGAAAAGATACGACCACCCGTGCTTTCGCAGCCGGTTATTGTATTGAGTTTTCTCTCAAACATTTTTTTTCTTTTACAGCGAGGATCGTCGAAATTCTAACAAAAATCTTCGGGTGTGTTTTGTAACAAAATGACAATCAATCGATAAAGCGTTTAAAAAAATCTTTTTCACTTATAAAAGATTCCTCAGGGAAATTCTTGTATTAATACCCTTGAGCTTGAAATATCAACATGAGACAATCGTGAATGGTAATTCTGAAAAGCCTTTTCTCAATAATACAGTCTTATAATCAATATTTATCTATTAATGTAAGCAACCTAAAAGTAATTGTAAAAAAAAAAAATCAGGAACGTCATTTTACAGTAAAAAATACGTTTCTATCATTATATCCAAATGTTATACTTCCACACTGAAAAAATAATTTTGTTGGAAAAGAAAATTTCTTACTCAGTTGAACACGGGCAACCAAATATTTTGTAGCAATAACAAAAATATTATTATTTCAACAGTAAATTTTGCTGACAGTCTGAATACGCAGAATATATCGTTGACATGACAATATTCATATGACTACCGCAAAATATTTAGTTACTCGTATTCAACTTAAAACTAAACCCTCGCAACAAAGTTTCGTTTTTTCAGTGCAATTATTTTTCATCCTAGTTGTGATAATTTCTTCACTTACAGGCAGGACAACATTGCGCAGTAATAAAAGCGAACATTCTGAATTATTGTTTCAAACGAATTTTCGTGTGTTGTGTGTTTTGTGCATGATCCGTCGATCAATCGAATAACTAATAGTCGATTCAGTGTGCGATTTGTTTTTTTTCTGCGGCTTTCGCACCTTCTTTTTTCTAACCACGTATAATATTCCATACAAGTTCACATATCTTCAAGGGCCATCGACCTGCCTCACAAATATGTGGAGATCATGTTTAAAATTGTTGCTGAAAAATAGTGCCTATCGTAAAAATTTATGAAGCACCCTCGACTCCGGTGGTGAAAGTTCTGACCGATCCATACGGCTGGCCAGAAGTGAAGTTTTATTTTCGTAACGCAATTTTTGTTTCTATCTAAAAAATATATTTGAAAAATTCAGGACTCGATCCATTAGATTTGTTTTGCTTTATCTATTCAAGGTCGTATTAACTACTATGGTTATTGGTGACGGAATCCAATAGGATTAGATTATCGTTGGAAATTATAAATAATATCTCAAAGCCCAGAAATGTTGGCATTTTTAGTTTTAGTTGAAGAATATTCTTCTGTCCGATAATTACGATTTTTTCTTTTATGCATGGCTTAAAAATAACTGTAATGACTGACTAGTTCTACCTTTCGTTACTCCAGTAACAGTAGTCTTTTAAAAATTCATATTTTCTACGATTAAAACCGCTTCGCTTTTTAAGATAAAATAGTTGCTTCGCGCTAGTAAAAAAAAGTGGCAAATTTTTTCAATCATATCATGGACAGTTTAATAATAACGTTAAATGATTGGCCGGTGGATTTGTATGACAGCATGTCCTAACAACGATAGATTTGAACATTTTTAGAAGTTCATCCGTAATTTTGAAGCGATTTTGATGTAGCAACACGTATTTTGTTCCTCAGGATATTTTGAGTTCCAATGTTCAGCCGTTTTTTAGATTGGCGAAAAAAAATATCATAAACTAATGGCTGTTATTTTAAAAGTGTGAAGAAAACAAAAATTGACGCCGTGAATTTGTTGAGATTCTCTTGGGGCAAAAAATCAGCGGTGGCACATGAAAACTGCTGAAAAATAACGCATTCAACTTCTAAACAGGTCGATGAAAATATGAAATCATCAAATTGCTGCAATACGAATCCACCGTCAATTCATTCAATTTCTGTATTAAACTTTGCTAACAAACTATCGTTAAAAATAAACACTCACTTGGCTAGTGTAAAGCAGCTATTTTACCTTGAAAAAATCTTTTCCAATGTCTTCTTGTATTGCTATACATTGCACGCTATTGATGCACCAAATGCATGTTGTTTTTTGGATTACGAGATTCATCATAAGGAGCAAAATATTTATGAAAAAAACTTGAGTAATACGTGTCATGCTCCATCTACATTGTCGACACGAGAGGGAATTTGCATTTTTTTTTTAAATTTCCATTCTTATGAGTTTGAAAAGCTCCTATCCTGGAATCCGTATTTACCATGTAAACTTTTTGCCACTTTACAATGCATCATTATCGATAAAAAAAATTAAATTAAATGAATATTGGAACCAAAGTTACAAGCAACGATGCTAATCTTTGGCAATACATAATGAAAATGAGTACGAGGTAATTCTGCTGATGTTAACATCACCACATTTAAAAAAATCTTGAACACTCGGCAATGTCATCTTTCGTGAATGACTCGCACCATTATGCGTCTCCTTCGTTTTTAAACGAAGGAGTCGCATAATGGTGCCCATATTTATAGCAGCTCAAGAAAAATTGATGAATGTTTCTATTGTCAAAGTCGATCTCCGCTCGCTGATCAACTATAATTTTACATCGTAAAGAAATAGCACAAGATCGTTACATCATTACAACAACAAGTCCCATAATCCGCTACAATGCACGAGAAAACTAAAAGGAATCGCTTCGCTGTTACCCGGCACCGTTTTAGGCGCTCTTTAGGCGCACTCTGAAATTTAGGCTTTTTTTTCATTATGCCTTCGCCTTCGTTATTACACAAATTAGTGTATATAAAGTACAATTATATATCAAATTGTGAAAGAAGCACCTTTTGTCCTTTGTTTACTATTATTCGATACACAAATTAAAGTCTTGGACAACTTTTCATTTACGTTCATCGTCACTGCCGATTTATTCCAAGCCCGCATTTCAAATCCATCTCGCTCATTCTCACAGTAAAAAAATAACGTCATGCCTCTTATACTCCATTATTTTTTGTGCTTTTGGTATTTAGTTTCTTTTTTCAACATTTCGTCTCAATTTTTCGATTTTTGAGGGTTCATTGCATTCGTCTGTGTAACAAATAAGATTCGGAGATATTCGTCTCAAGGTTACGAGTCATTGTTGCACAATCTTTTCTATCCAAATTCGGATCTTTGTGGAAATGATTCCAAACAATCTTCCGTCTTTATTTTCTACTTTATCTCTTGCTTTATTCCTGCAAAGATGGACCAGTATAATTGTTGAAATACGTTCTGGCCGTTTTGGATGTTCCAGTAAAATTGTCGAGGTCCCAGTTCGTCTGGGTAGAAAGTTTTTGCTACCTGGTGACTTTGTTGGATGAAACGACGTTCGTAACGTCGGAAGTTCGTGGAGCGGCAATAGGAATAGGCTCGAGTTCTGGTAAAGTGCATTCTTTGCTGAGTTCTGCCCACGTCTTATCGACACTATCGGCGAGTCTGTCCCGGTATTTATAGGCCGTACGATCAACGACCGATTGCGTCTTGACGCAATCGTCACCACCGAATTCGCATACGCGATAATGATGGAGAATTGCAGCATCCGATGGTACATTCAAAGTACCATGACCCGGTATGAATTCCCAGACGAAATGGTTGCCTGCCTCGACTACGTCGCGTGGTTTACAAATGTATTTCGAACGTTGTTTCTGAGGGTGTAGCTTCGCCCTTCGTCTAGTTTTTTTAAGCGTTATTAGACCAGCTTCAGCTCGTGTTTTGCTCTTACGAATCAAGGCATCGTCTGCCCACTGAAGATAGAAAAATGCGTTTTGGAAGGAAAAAGCTCCGGTTGTACGAGTATTTAATCGACGCTCCATCCATCTGGAAAATTTTAACAACAAAAATCCTCAATTTTCATCAAAAAATATTGCATTTTCATTCGATTCGCTCTAGTTTTTTTTTCTGGGTGTATAGACATTTTGTAATTCCTTGAAGACCGAAGTTAATCAAAAGGAATAACTGTGCAAACGTACCTTATTAGATTTAGTATAGTATCGTTGTGACGTGGTATAACAAATTCATCGAGATCCAGTAGAGCAACGTACTCGTATTTGTACATTGAACGATAGAGGCAATCGTTGAGCGCAGCAAAGAGACCCTCCGTACGGATCTCCCGTTGGGAAATCATGTCGAGATGATGCCACGGTAGGAGGCTCACGAGGCCACGATTCTCATAATATCTTAAAGCGCATCCAGCCTCTGAGCCAACCGTATCGTTGTACAATGTTATGTGACTAGTTCCCAAAAGGCTATGGAGCTCGATGAATTCGACCAATTGAAGTACCTGTAAGGGAAAAATATAAAAATTCATCAGTTGTCTTTCTTTCTAATTCTGTTTCTTTTAACTCTCCATCGTCTTGCTGCTTGTTTTTTGCAGCAGTTAATAATGAGCGTAATTTCCATTGAAGAGTAACCGATGATAGAAATTTTTCAATCCTCATATTTCTTTGTACGTTTTTTATATTTTATTTTAATTTTCGTATCAATTAAAGTGAACACCGAAATGACTCACCCTGTTGTAATCATAGTGGAGAGGCTTTACGCAGACAGCCAACGGTTTTCTTTCCTTAGGTCTATCTTCGGGGCGATTTTGCACCAAAATACGATTTGTCGGTGAGACTCTGAGTCTCGCTACTATGCTCACCGTGTCCGGAACCTTGTTAATGCTTGGAGCATTCTTCGGTAATGGGCACACCACGAAGCAAGCACTGTACTTGAGATTCCAATTTTCTCGAATAACCTAAATTGAAATTTTTTAATTACAAACCATCCAATCAAAATATTCATGTTTATCAAACATCAGAAATATTTAAAAAAATCTTAATCGGGCTTATTTTTCATCTTGAACCGGATACTATTAAAAAGTCAATGAAGAATAAAAATTTTGTGCAATCAATTGCTCTTATCATAATAATGAAGTACCTTCACTTTCGCAGCCACTGTAACTGAAGCAGTAATGTTACCAGGATTTATCTGTCGATACCAAAGTCTGCACCAAACACGCTCGGGTCCTCGAGTTTTTGTAGCCCCTATAACCCTCACGAGTCCATGACTACCGACACCGGAGGTGCCACCCACTCTATCATCGTAGTATGCCGAATAAACGAAGAATTTGAATCTAAATAAACAAAATTGCGAATATTTCAGTTACACCGAATGCCAGCCGCGAAATAGCTCGATTAACAAAAATACTTGTGTATTTGATCCAGTATAGCAAGCGAATTGTTCGTGGATAACATTCATAGATTATGAGAATTCTAATAAATCGAAGCAGCAGACGTTACGTTTTAGTTACAAATCCATTGTGAATTGCTTTTCGTTTTCCTGTAGTCATTTCCTGGTTTTTCCGATCATGGAAAACTATTCAACGACCACAATAAAACCCTCAAAGGACGGTTCCACGAAAACAAAAAGCAACCATGAAACTATGGTTGCTTTAGTTTCCAATTTTCTCCCATAACTTGGAAAGAAACAAATAGCAACCGGTTTCAGTGTTACGAATTTTGCCTTAAAACCAAAAAGCAACCATAACACAACAGGAGTTGTTTTATAATAGTACCATTTGTTTCTTGTTGATTTTAGGACTAATTACAATTCCAAATGTCTCTCAAGGAGTGTTTTCTATTTTAGTCGAATTTGAGCGGATATCGCGAGAATACTTTTTCATGCGAAATCGAAATATGATGCAAGAGCTTATTTTGTGACTATTATTTATAGCTCGACATTGGCATTGTCACCGGCGATACATTTACTTGCAAAACTTTCCCCGCCATAAATCATATTAGTCTTTTGAGCCCTTTCGATTATTTGCAAAAGATAAGGCGTTCTTTCATCCGGATTATTAAGTCCATGTGTCATTGAACATGAATATGTTGTATATAAAAAGTAGGAAAATTACCTGGTATTCATGACTGGTAACCATTCGGCATGCGTGACCCTTAGATTACGATCGAGCTGGGGCAGACGAGCCTCGAGACTCGGTGGAAGGCTTGGCAACCCCCTTGGGTCTGCCGGAATAGCGGCCTTGGCACTTTCATCGGCACCTCGTATTAGCAAACCAACTTGAACATCGAAACCACCCTTCAGGCCTGCGTAATCTTCGGCCTAGAAACAGACAAAAATACATTCGACGACACTTATTTTTACGATTTTTTCTTACTCCAATTGATTGTGCAATGAACGCGACGACGACGATTGAGTCGAGGTTACTCGGTAGGAAAAATGCACACATTAAAATACACTTTACTTGGTAGGGTTGAGGGGGAACGTCAAGTATACAGGATTCGAAACGCTATATTTTTTTTTATCTCCATCGATCGTACTATTCAACTAAACAACCCTCAAGCTGGGGAGAAAATTTTGAAACTCGCTCCTATTTTAAATCCTGTTAAAACTCGGAGCTATTCGCTTCGATTTCACCTAAAATGACATTTTTCAAATATTTCATTGACCCCATTCTTAGCAATATTTGAAAGTCAAGTGGATCGATAAATTTGTGCGCGTTATAGTGTCACAATGAAAAATGACACGTGATAAATTTGTAGGAATAAATAAACGAAACGAATAAGCGACCAACTGACATTCGACAATAAACCATGACTCGATTCGACCAGCTCCAACTCTTTTTACCCTGTTATAAATCCATGCACTGTTACATATGCCTCGTATTGTTGAACTCATCGCTATATTTCAACCAGCTCTGACATTTATTGTCGATTAACGCTTTCCCGAAAATGGAATTAATTCATTGTCAATCACGATCATCTTATATTAGAACCATTAATAACATAGAATCTGTACTCGTAGATTATATTTTATTCTTTCATCAATCAATCATTTCTGTTGGATTGTGAAATTGTCTGCAAGCGATAAAGATCCATTGAAAACGAAATAGTGTCAAGTCATAAGTTTTGTATTTATCTGATTTTAAATCATTTAAATTATCAGTTCTTAATAAAAAAATTGTGAAGTTGTAGTTTTGTAATGGTTTAACTTTAATATAGTTTCAGTTTTACTATTCAATAGTCTTGTTACAGTAATAATTCCATTGAACAGCATTCGCATGACTCATTTCTGTGCTTTTTCTCCATTCCGATTTTTACACTCGAACATTTTGCTAACCAAGATATTCGATTTTCAACAGCTCTCGAACAGTGTCACAGCTATACGTTCACTTTATTGGTCCTCGTCGTCACGTCCTCGAATCTCGAATTTCCGGTTCTTCCAGTTTCCATTAACCCTCGAGATCGGATCTCGTTCGTTTTATCAAGAGACGCGATAACGGCTCATACTCTATACGTCACATTACGAATCTCTGGTACAAATCAAACATCATTAGCTTACTATATTCAACGTGTAGAAAATTTAGGAAACGTAAAATTTACTCTATAGTCCATTTTATATCTACTAATTTATAGCGTTATCAATTCCAAAATTAATAAATAATCATTCGTTTGAAAACAACTGGGAAAAGAATTTTTAGAATTTAACTATTTTTTACGAAACGTTCGAAATTTGTGCAAGACAGAATTAGAATAAATGACGGTAGCAAGCAAACATTTGTACAATTTGTTTCCAATTTTACAATACCGTTATAATGAACGGAAAGTTTTTACCACCGTAACTCAAGTGATCACTGAAATTAATATGAAAGATAAACGTTAAAAAAATCGAATCATATGTTCCACGCACAATTGCATCTGCCAATGCAAATGAATAACCACCAATGACACCAATTAGCTGCTTTGAATCGGTTCGCTGAGCTTTCGGGAACGCGCAACTTTTGATTGCCGTTTTGAAAACAAATTATGCTTTGACCTAAATGTCGTAGGTTACCATCTGGTTCTACATTCTGATGCTACATAGAACGTCGTGGCGAGGAACTTCAAATAGAAAAAAGCTTATGGAATTGTGGACTCCAAGTTGTTCTAACTTCCAAGTGGGACAAGTGTGACTAACTTCCTTTATGCGTAGGCAACCATGGGAATTTATTATGATCTGAAGCTGTTGCCAATCCGATTTATCTTTTTAACGAAAATGCTATAATTGCATTGGATTATGTTGTGTGGTTTCGTGTGCTTGTCGTTTAATGAAACTTCAAATCCACTTCATTTCTCCGCGCTAATTAATAGCTCGGAAAAATTGAATTCGATGACTTTTCTTTGGCTGTTGATCGCATTTTGAATAGAGTTCGAAAATCGATATCGCGATTGTATTCTTAGTATTAATGATTGTAATCATTAAACGAAGAAAAAAACAATGGTCCAAGAGTGAAATAATAATACGACATTCATATAAATACCAAATACGTGGAGGGTCTGACGACCCAGTGCAGCATATTTACAGATTCTCGAGACATGTTTTTTTTCGGTCTTTTTTTTCATTTTTTATTACTTAACATTGAAAGTCATCATATCAGATTTCGAGTCCTCGAGACTCCGTAAATTTCATACAGTTTTTTTACTGCATTATTTTTTCTTTTCCTCTCATTATCGCTAATTAGGAAGCGTGAATAATTATCTCGACGGTCATAGCTTGAGGATGTCTGTGTAGTGCGTTTCTACTACTTCTCAGTTGCCCTGGCTTTTCTAGTCAACAAAGCGATAAAAAAAATCCAAGAGACGAAACGCTTTTTGTACGTGCGGTTATCGGTTTTTTTATGTTACGTCTACCCGCTCGAGTGCAAGAATTCTGATAGAGGCAAAAAAAATTAAAATTGCAAAAAAGAAATTTGGTTAAGAAACCAAGCTGAGCGACGATCCCAATCGCAAAGAGCAAGGAAGATTTGAACCAGCAAGTTCGTCGGAATATTCATTCTGAATAGGAAATACCACTCTCCATAAATTTCTTTAAAATAATTCAAAAACTTTTCAGTATGTATCATACATTTTGTTTTTGCTCCAAATTTTAGCTCAGCAAGAATCTAATCCAACGTTGACAGCTCTGAGAAAGGTTTTGTGAGAATTTCACAAAACATCTATCATTGCAGCCAACAAAAATTCTTTTCGTAGATATAGTTGTCTTGGTTCTCCCGAGTCAGAATAATTAAATTTTTTTACGAAACTAAATGTTATTTACAAAACGTACCGCAATTTCCTCGTAATCGGGACGATCCG
>JACEOJ010000198.1:109967-178684 GCA_013761285.1 Campoletis sonorensis
ATAATAGTAAAAGTCTAAAAGAATTCGAAAAACATATAATCATTCTTTTCACATGAATGAAATGAGGCTCATTTCGAATGATGATTAAGAATTCGCACGATCGTCCAAAAAATCTTGTAGAAAAATGCAAATAACAAAGTAGAGAACACGATCGAATCCTGATACCAAGTAACGATAAGCGATCGGTGTTTCTATCAACGGGAATGACGTACGATACATGTAATTCATGATATTTTATAATTGGCGTCAAGAACGCTGTACAAGATCACTTTAATTGGACCGTAATTTTCGAACACTTGCTTGTTTCTCTATACACGTTAATTCCGTTGCTGTCCTGCTTGAACAAATTTTCCAAATATATTCCATTGCACGTTTCGTAATTGCTTTACAAGAAAATAATAACTCGTTGTTATAAATATCAATCTATATCTTCCAATAGAATCGTAAAAGTTATTAAACAGTAATCACGATGTCCTTAAATAACACAAACTATTTAATACTCTCGTACAGTGCTCTGTTTCTTTGAAGGTCACACAGCAAACAATGAATTATTATCTGACGCAGTACCTGCGTATATGCACAAACGTAAATACATAGACATAGATGCAGCTCATTCGTACAATTTTCTAACCGCAAATTGAGTCTCATTTTTTCGAGAGCCGTAAACGATACAACGAGATTGAATCAAATATTCAATTTTTGCTTTCAATTTGTGCGAAAAAAAAAATTTGAAATTGCACGGTTTTGTCCTCTGGCTATGTATTATTAACAAGTTTTATATGGTGATTGACCCAGGCGAAGAGACTCGACACAGAGATAATGGCGTTAAAGTACTCATCCAATTACGACGTTTTAATCAATTTCCAAGAGATCAACGTCCTTTAAAGAAGACGTTCATTTCAACATTATTATTATTCCAGCAGTATTAAAACGTATATAGTTAAGGGGGCCAATTAAAATCATGTATCTGTAAACGTGGATGTAAGCACGTCATAAAAGTGTAATTTATGAATTGGTCAAGGCATTTCTCGGAGCAGTCACCTGTGCCCGAGGCTGACCTAGAGACGCAAAGCCTTCATTACAGATACTTATTATAACCATACTTACTCCAGACAAATATAAACGAACGAGCTCAGCAATTTTTCAATCGACCACGTAACCAACACGTGCAGTCTCTCTCTCAATTGAATTCTAAAATCGCGATCAGTTTGAGCCTAAATCGTTCTTCTTTTTTTTAAATTACCTTAGGACCAAGGACACACGAAAAATTAATTATTCATTATCATTCTTTATTCTACTCGCGAAATTTAAGGAAGAGCAATAAAAAAAGTTTTACGAGCATCATGATCTTGATTTTGTAATAAGCTTCCGTTCACTTTTCGTCCCTCGTCCCCCTCTCTCCCGTTTCGGTATCTCACGAGTTTGCAAATTTGTTGACCCTCTTTGCCCGGCGGCAAAGTGATTTATATTTCCATATAGAAAAAAGTCTGATAGTCAGGCCTACTAGTTTGCGTGGGACTGGTCGAAACCGCCCGACTCAACGCGTGAAGCGTTTTATCTTTCACCTTTTGAATTGCTCCTTTCTCTTTAAAGTCTCTTTGCCCAATATTAAGTGACTCATTAGATTTACGAAATCAATCTTTACGCGTGGAATGCACGAATCGCAAAGACTTCATTTCTTAACACTCGAATTTTGTGGTATTGTCGAAAAATAAAAAAATATAAATATTTTATGTCAAATGTCTAGCATTTCATTTATGCTGTCGTTGAACTTTATTATTTATCAACTACTCGATCAAATTCATTCATTCTCCGTTCTCCAGATTTTATGCTTATTCTTCTCTAGTCTTCGATTTAATTTCCATAATTCATTTATAATTCGTGCATGCACTAGCATTTCTTAAGATGTGATCGTCGATTAACTCGACCCGGTAATTCCTCGATTTTACTGGCTCATTCTGGATCACTGAGCGACTCTTGGTTCGTCCCTACCCCTTAACAATCTTCCTTAATTCATATCCTCGTTTCTGACATCGTTCTCTCTTACTTTCTGCAATGAATCATCTTGAATCCATGCCTCACAAATTAGACAAGTTTAATTAGTGACTTTTTCAACTCAGTATAAAATTATCAAGACCATCTCGTAATGTATTGAAGAATACAAAAATTATAATCCACCTTTTCACTGATTATGATTTAAGGTGGTCTTACGTAACATCGCCATATGACAAAGAATAACCAAACGATACTCATTGGGATTACTAATTGTTACCACAGGATATTGCCTCAATTAAACGTATATGACATACTTTACTCAACACTGTCGAAAGAAAATTTTGACACAAGGAAGGTCGTTAATCCTTTTTTGTTGATGTAGCCTCGCGGTGAATGCACGTTCCATCGTATCGACGTTTATTACAATTAAATCGAAATTTTGTCACATCTATAAGTAAAATTCACAAACTTATAGACTATTGAAATTTGTGGTAGCAAACTGGCCAATTTATGACAGCTTATGGCTTTTAATTTATGTTATTATACAATTGTTACAAATCGAATCAATTAATTGTTACCAAAATTGGAGTAAAAAATTATTCGATGTAACAAATTCCAAATTTAGTTCGAAGTTTTCAAAAACCCTATCAGCTGACCAATTTCCCAGACTTCACTATTGAATTACGTCTGACGTTCCAAAAATATTGGTTATGCTTATTGGCCCAATTAGCATTTCGTAAAAATATACACGTCCTGGGCATGGGAGCAGGTGTCTGTGAAATTAAATTGATTTTGTTTGCTCGTCGATTTCACGTGACGGCACAACAGCTTGAAATAAGGATTTGCTGAACTAAAAGTCTACCAACCGACTTTTTGAAAGGCTGTAAATCAACAAGATCTTTTGAACTTTTATTTAATCACTCACGTGGCATCTGGCACGCGTGACTTTTTTCTCTTCACGCAAACTTTCTAAATAATCTGTGTATTAAACGATGGACTTTTATCGAGCGAAGACAATGGATAAATTTATGCTTTAATCACGATAAAAATTAAAAACAAATTGAAATTCAAAACTGAATTTCAGACACCACATTTTCATCTACATTAAAAAAATTTGTAAAATCATGAAACTAAAAATACGGAACTTATTATTACAGGAAACTGTACTTTTTGAACTAATGAAATCGTTATTTTTTTTCTGTTAATCTAAGCACAATTCGATGTTGAAAGAGGAACCACAAAATCATCAGCTGTAAGATGGTTAAATCGAAAGATCAAGAGATCCTGTCAAATGAAATTACTGTATAAGAGAATACCGATACTCGATTGGTTACCAAAGTATCGAAAAGAATACATAGCCAACGATTTGGTGGCTGGATTCACGGTTGGTCTAACGGTTATTCCTCAAGCTATTGCGTATGCAAACGTCGCGGGACTTCCTTTACAGGTATGCATGCAATTCGCATACTAATGATGTTGAAAGATAACTTACAAACATTCGAACTAAACCAATTTGTTGTACGCTAATTCCAAGTGATACATAATTTTTCAAAAATTACTTACAGTTAATGAAAAAAAGCAATGCATGAATGGTTTCACTCTTATCAATGATTATCATTCAATTCTTAACTGTTACTATTCACCAGCCACTCGGACGTGGCATTTAGTAGAGAAAAAAGAGGTTACACTGCACATTCGGAGTCGATTGAAATTCATTTTTCACAAAAAATAAAAAATAATTGCAGTACGGACTTTATTCATCCTTCATGGCATGTTTCGTCTACACCATTTTTGGTTCCTGCAAAGATGTACCTGTAGGTCCAACGGCCATAGCTGCAATATTAACACGAGAAGCACTAGCGAAGGCACATCTCGGCCCAGATTTTGCGGTTCTTTTGACATTCATCTCGGGCTGCGTATCGTTGCTCATGGGAATTTTACAATTGGGTAAGTTATCATGTAATACGAATACCCCGCGTTGTCAGTAAGGCAAAAAAAAATGAGAAATCTCTCAAATAAATTATGCAACAAGTTGCACTGATTCGATTTTTTGTACGATATCAGCACATGTGGATGTTGCGTAATCGTGGAAAAAAAAAATCATAACAGTCAGTTTAGTGTTATAAATTGAGGTGAACGGAAATTCCATGCGTCCACGCTGCGCTTGCACAATAAATTCGCGAGCATAATCGTTTTGTCAAACCTAAATTACTACATCGCGAAAACAATCACGACGTTTTCCACGTTTGAAAAATGAGATAAAGAAACACACTAATCATATTTAAATGCAGCTTAAATGACGAACGAAAACCTGTTATCGGGAGTTAGATTCGCAAACGAAAATTAACTCGCAAATGTCAACAGTAAAATCAGTTGAAATTATAATTTTGTAATGCGTGAAAAATCGGGAAGTTATAATTTATTTTTATGGCATGTTGATGTTGAGAATTTTGTCCCGTACCACTTTTTAGAAGCGATTTTACGAAGAAGTCATTCTCGTCTCGTATTCACGGAGACTTCGTTGTATTCGAAAATTGCAAATAAATTTCATAATAACTTGAAAGTAAAACTCAAAATTCTGACGAACTATGAATATTCGTATAAGTTAATAAATCGTAACAGAACATTAAAAAAAAAAAGCGAAAGTGAAGGTCAGCTCTGACACTTCTAGTTCCAGACTGAGGCACAATTAAAAAGAATACATTTTAAAAAAAGTGCAGTTGATCACTTGGAGCTATTCAGCATTTCGAAAAATATTATACCGTTAACAAGCGTCAGATGACTAAACACGAGTCAAAGAATTTTTAAGACCGGATGGTCTTCGACACACTTCGGCGAAGACAATCTCCAGAAATTTTGCAATCTCAACTCTTTTGTTCAAGATTCGTTAAATTCTCGAGACGCTGTTACAATGAGTGCCACTAAAAACAAAGGCTATTCAAAATGTCGCCAAGCACATAAATGATTTTTTATCAGGACTGTTAATGTTCATAATGGAAGAACAATTGTGAATAATGAATTTCAACTCGTAATATTTTTTCTTTTGAAATGATTATCCATAATCACTTCGTCGTAAAATAATTGTTTATGATGTTATAATTGGTCAACTCTCGTACAACCCGATGCACAAAAATCCAGTATTAATTGTATAATAGTAGAGAAATATGTATCGAACTTCACGTGCATTTAAATTTATTGTGATAATACGTAGCTTTTTTTTCTTCTTATTTTAATACATTCAAAACGACCCAAAGTTTGTTCTCGTTGATCGAAAAATGTAGATCGACAATTTACCACTTTTTCTGTCCAAAAAGGTTTTTTGATCGATTTCATCTCTGGGCCGGTCTCAGTTGGATTCACTTCTGCCGGGGCTATCATTATAGCTACAAGCCAGGTAAAGGATATCCTGGGAATAGAATTTACAGCCGGAAAGTTCCTTCAAGTCTGGCGGATGGTATTCGAGCACATAGGCGAAACAAAACTTTGGGATACTTTGCTAGGTGTCGTTTGCATGATCGTACTATTTGCTCTAAGGGTTAGTTTTGTCAAATTAACATTTTATTTGAATTACACAATGTTATAAAAAATTTACGCACATTAATTAGAATTTTTTTTTTTTTAATCTTGATACCATAAAATTTTGTAATTATAATCATTCTGGATGTTTTTTATTCTCTTATCAAACAGAAAGTCAAGGACATTCCAGTGATATCAAAAGACACTAAAAAACCAACGATCCTACAGATCATAATTTCTAAAAGTCTTTGGTTCTTATCGACCGCACGTAACATAATAATTGTCGTCGTCTGTGGTGTGATTTGCTGGATTCTGGAAAATCATCTCGGCTCATCACCGGTCCGACTTACCGGTCACGTCAAAGAGGGTTTTCCGAGATTTGAAATTCCTCCCTTCGAGGCTCGTATTGGTAATCAAACTTACGAATTTCTCGATATGATCTCCGTAATAGGATCTGGCTGTTTCGTGATACCGTTGCTGAGTCTTCTCGAAGGCATCGCCCTCGCTAAAGCATTTTGTAAGTACAAAAAACGAAGAAATGAACAAAGCTTGAATTGTATTTCATCAGTGATACAATATCATCGATTATTTAATAGATCGTAAACCTTTTTAGGATTCCTAAACGTTTAAAAAAATGTTACGCGTTTGTTTCGAATGGCTATTGATTTTTCTGATATTTAAATATTTTTCAAAACTATTTTTTCACTATTTAACAAACACACACTTTGTTTCTCGATTCTATACCGTTAATTGCATAAACATCCTCCAGTTCACTTCGGTTATTTGTCAAAATTTGTTAAATATAGTTAATGAATTGATTTTCAGTTTCAATAATAAATGCCGTAAATTTGTAAATATATTTGACATAAGAAAAAGACTTTTGTCTAAGACTTATGATTCGATTTTAAAGCGGATGGAAAGCCTGTTGATGCAACTCAGGAAATGCTCGCGATAGGGGCATGTAACATTGTATCTTCATTCGTACACTCGATGCCAGTTAGCGGTGGTCTAAGTCGAGGAGCGGTGAATCACTCCTCCGGTGTTAAAACAACCCTCGGTGGTGTCTATACGGGAATCCTCGTTCTCGTGTCTCTACAATTTTTTACGCCTTATCTTTATTACATTCCGAAAGCTGCCCTCGCAGCTGTTATCATTGCTGCGGTTGTCTTCATGGTTGAGCTGCATGTTGTTAAACCAATGTGGAGGACGAAAAGTAAGTTTTCATCATTATTTTCTCAAAAGATTGTGTAAAATTGTTTTCGTGTATAGATTCATTTTGTGTTCATCTGAATAAATGAATAAAATAACGTGCTAGATTCAAAACAACGGAAACGATTTTTCCAAATGGAAATCGATGATTTTTTGCACTTCCACAAATGTGCCAAATAATAGTCGATTTTTTGATTCTTCAGAATCTTATATTTTTTTAGCTAATTCACCAACACACGATGTATACACTTTTCTCTATTCTGACTGTTCTGACCTATGATTCTTTTTTACGTCCATCAAGTAATTTCGTCGAATTGAAGTAACAGAATTAAGAATGACTGACATTTTTTCAGAAATCGACTTGGTCCCAGCTGTTGTAACGTTTCTCTGCTGCCTCTTTATTCGACTAGAAGTTGGCATAATGATTGGAATCGGTATAAATCTTCTGTTTCTTCTGTATGCGTCAGCAAGGCCTTCATTACGAGTGCGCAAAGTTACGGTAAGCCGGAAAACATTGGACGTTTCATTTCGAGTCACTGGAAATATGATTCTGCCCATAAAATTTTTGATTTAATAAATATCGTCTTTTAATACTTCCACGCAATGAGCACTGTAGTAACCACTTTTGTGACTGATTTTTTAAATTTAATTACGAAGAGACTTTGAGTTTTTCGAACTTAATTTTTCTAATATCAATGAATCGATTAGCTAATTTAAATGTTTCTTTTTTTTTTTACTATAATTGAAGAGCGCCAGTGGTTGTGAGTATTTAACCATAACTCCAGACAGAAGTCTCTCATTTCCGAGTGTCGAATACGTGCGTGCGATTATCAGCAAACAGGGAACAAAACAAGGCATTGCAGTACCGGTTGTTATCGATTCAACTCACATACAAGCCGCCGATTTCACAGCTGCCAAAGTAAATAGAAAAAACTTCAACATAAATCTACGAGTCTTCTTCCAAAAAATTATAATTCAGACGATTTCACTAGAGAAAATGAAAACAAAAAACTATTTGATTTTTCAGGGCGTAAAAAACTTGATTGAGGATTTTGCGAGTAGAGGACAACCACTGATTTTCCATAATCTTAAACCGAGCATTGTCGCGATATTCAAAGGTGTTAAACCGTCCGAATTACGACATTCTTCTAACGACAGCGAATTGAACGATATTCTCAAAGGTAAATCGGAATGTGAATTAAGAATCCACATTTTGTTTATATACAAATTGAGATATATTTTCTGAAAAGTTACTAGCCCGTTAGTTTTTCTGTTACGGAAGTCACAAAAAGAATTTTACGATTCTCAATTTCTCATGCCAATATTTTTCTTTACAGAATTTTCAACAGTATCAACAATATCCGGGAGTAGACATTGAGATGACAAACACAAAATATCGCAAATAATCAACGGGACAAACAGTATTAGAGACATATGGTATTTCGCTGGACTCGAACTGCCGACAAGTCTCAGAAGATTATGACAAAAGTTTAAGAATATATAAAAATACTAACGAGAAAACACAGAGTTGCGGCATCGATGGTACGATATTATTAGACAGTTATCAAAAAATGGCAAAAACAAATGTACTGTTAATAAGTGTACATTATTTTCTTAAATTTTAACAAAGATCTATTGTTTTCACTTAAAAAAGACTGAGTTTCATTCGTTTTCAACTGTCCTTAGATCGTAGAATCCTTAGATCTGTTTTTCCGAACGCAGCACCTACAACCGAGTCGACAACGGTAACAATTTTTCTTCAGCATAAACCGATCCTCGCATGGGATATAAAGGTTTTATTATATACCATCTAAATCGTTTTTTTATGGGGAAAAAGAGTGGTGTATGATAAACCCAAATTTCGTGAACATTCAATGACAAAACTCTATGGAATGAAAAAAAGTTTTCAGTATATTCGTAATCGATGTTTTTCACTAAAAACAAAATTGGAGTCGTTCTTCACTCCGTCATGGGGTTCAAGGGTTAATCAATATACTCGTCGCAGTTAGAATTTACCAAAAATCTCAGATAACAATTGTTCCTTATTCTTGCCATCAAATGACTGTAAAACAATTTAGATTTCATCAAAATATCTAAATATTGAACGCCTACGAAATTTCATGTAGTGTCCAATAACGCAATGCAGTTCCTGTATGCCCCCCCCCCCTCTGTAGAGCGTTGACCACAGGATCAGAAGGATTTGTGAAAAATCCAGTCAATACAGGCGGCTAAGTTTTTTCAAACTATTCAGCAACATCAGGAAATCATAAAAACTGTCTGTCCGCTCAGCGACCAATGCGTGCGCCAGTTTATGGTTGAACAATCAAACAACACAATTGGATTTTCAGAAAGTAAAACCATCTCTCAATGGGAACGGAATTAATGGAACTCGAAAAAAAAATTCTCGTGTTCACATAGTATTATTTTCCATTTCAATAGTATTTACCCTATAATTTTGCCATTACATATATTTCGTGTTGATTTCATCACTATATGTTAATATCCAATCGCCGAGCTCCGTTCGCCGGTTTTGCTATGTAAAAACTCGGAGTTCCGGGATATCTGTAAAAAAAAGGAAAAATGTTATTCAAATCTTGCTGTCACCGTCTTTTTCGAAACTGCAATTTTCACGATTACTTTTTAAACGTGATTTTTTCAAGTTCATTAATTTCTCTGCTTGCCCTTGACCACGTACTTTTCTTTGATTCGTTGTACAACAAGGTCAACAGAATTTTCTTTAAGTAAAGTTACGGTGCATCCGCCAAAGCCAGCGCCAGTTAACCGACTGCCCAGAACTCCATCGACTTCTCGTGCTGTCGAGACCAAAATGTCGAGCTCTTTCGAGGACACTTCATAATCGTCGCGCAATGAATCGTGACTTTGATTCATCAACGCACCAAATTTTTTGAAATCACTAGCTTGTAGCGCTGCAGCTGCTGATTGGGTTCTTTCGATTTCGCTGATAACGTGACGAGCTCGTTTTATCACTGTGTCGGAAGCATCTTGGGCTTTAAGCGCTGAAATCGAAACGTTATCAAACATTGCCAAAGCTTTATAAGTTTGATGCAAATTCGAGCATTTGTGGAATCATTTTATAGTGAGATGTATCAAGATAAGCAACAATCAAAATGTTTCATGAGGCTATAAAAATAATTCGATTATTATTTTTCAAATGAACAAATTAGAAATCATATTTATTCAAAAAATTGAAAGTTTTTACGGAATTAAGTTTGATAATTCATTTTCACCAAGGGGATACATTATTCATTGGGTAAATGGTGTAATTTTGTTTTTTCAATTTCATTCGTCAAAAAGTATTTTTATGTAGACATTTTTTAAATGACTTGAGAATAAATTGGAATACCTGCTAAATCTTCCATGGTTGCTTCCCTCAGACTCTTTTTTCCAAGTTTTTTTGCTGCTTCGTGACAAGCGTCACGCCGTTCGCAATAAGCGCTCGAGCTTAACTTGTGCGGAGCGTTCGAATTTGTTATCAAAACAACGTTGTTACCAATTTCCATGGGTATTTGAACGGTTGACAGATTGCGACAGTCAAGGAGAAGGGCGTGACCTTCTTGGCCCATTGCGGAAATAAATTGATCCATTATACCACATGGAACACCAGCAAATTCATGTTCGGCTTTTTGACAAGCTAAAGCCTAATAAAACGTACGAAAAAAGTAACAGTTATAGGTTCACTGTATAAGCCTGCAAATAATAATAATAAAAAAACGATTCTTGTACTAAAAAACAAAAAATATTCGAAAAGCAATTGAATATGTTCGGTTCAATAGACTTTGTTGTCATTATTCTTTTTTTTTTTTTTATATTTCTTCCAAGAATAAGATGAAAGTCTTATTTATCTTCACCTTATCATGTGGGTTTGTTGAAATGCTTCCTGTTAAAGCTTCGAGAAAAGTGTATGTCGCAACTTCGAGCGCGGCCGAACTGCTGAGGCCAGCGCCGACTGGTACGGTAGAAACAACAACCGCGTCAAATCCGGATGGAAGACCTGATCGTAGTGGATTAATTATTATCAAACTTAGATATGAAATTGAACGGTCATTTCCTAAGCTTGATTAAAAAAAAAAAGAGATATCCCATTCTTATTGGTATAACACGATGAATATAATGGAGAAACATTTTCGAAATTTCGGAACATAATGTGAAGCTTTTAACAAACAGTAGAAAATATAGATTTTGCAAGTATATTATTAACTTTTTCGAGACACAAATGATGGCGATTGATGCCAAACGTTGTACTAAGTTTTTTTTGAATAATTCGATAAAATTCTACAGTTGGTGCTTTATTCTGAATACTCAGCAAGAATGCTCTTCCAGACGTGTCAATACAACTACAAGTGTTCGAGGAATTTTTGTGAGATCTTACAAGTAAAATTCGCTATGCATCCTTTGACGTAATTTGCCCATTTGGGTTCTCCAGGTTTTATTGCTTCTCGGCTGCTAACGTCAAATTCCGCTTTACTCGTTGCTATAGCACCGCTGACAGAAATCATAGTACATTTTTTATGATTATTTGGTTTGCCAGCTATTACCGTAACCATTGGGAGAGCCTAGAGAAAATGAAGCCAAATTATTTTCCCAAGAATTTAGTAACTTTTTTGGTGTAAACTTTTTAGTTTCGACAAGAACCAAATACTGCGATAATAAATGACGAAATCATCGTCGTTAAGGCAGAAATCGTTTGGCAAGTCTGTAATGAAGAAAAAAAAAAGTAAGTAGATTTCGTGATGAAATCGACACTTTGACCTTTGGAAGGTCGTTCGAATGACTGAATAGATAAACTCTTGCGTGAAACGATTTCTTGTGAATGCGTCTCTAGGCTTTTCAGTGTTTTGTAGTGTGAAAATTATCGGTTTAACGTAGTTTTTACCATCGGCAGTACAAAACCCTCATTATAGTCGGTGTGTTCACCGATGAGATTCACTCGACCCGGCGCACAAACACATATCGTAGCATTCTCGCCGAATTCTCGAGA
Organism: Campoletis sonorensis; assembly: GCA_013761285.1. Classification (NCBI taxonomy): domain Eukaryota; kingdom Metazoa; phylum Arthropoda; class Insecta; order Hymenoptera; family Ichneumonidae; genus Campoletis; species Campoletis sonorensis. The sequence goes on from JACEOJ010000198.1 coordinate 121,687, forward strand.
AAATGTTTGCAAAGCTTCCACCCTGACATCATTAACGTCCTTTGTTTTTTCCGCCATTATCTATGATTTTTTCAACACGTTTTCAAGTTTTCGATCACTTCAAGCCTGTTAAGTTTGCGAATGAAAAATAATATAATGAGAAACGCGCGAAAAAAGCTTTATTACCGACTTGTAAGCGTTTTTTTCGAAGGAACGACAACTCTCGAGGCGACGTCGTACTCGACACTGAACCTCATAAGCGCATCATACAACCTCGGGTCTAAACGAATGTTGATTGAGCCGAAGAGGCGATTACACATCGTATCGTTGTGTCGACGAGCCGAGACCGAACGTTTGATAATGAATAAGTCAATCTTTTTGAAATGCATTTAACTATAGATCTAAGCTTTGTGGTTATCTAAGTCCACAAATTCAGTTTTCCGTATTTAGTACGAGTTGCAAACACTCGATTTCTCAGAGTGCGTCGGTGATTTTCGAAATGGATTTTAGTTTGAAAAATAATTTATTGAATACAATAGACAAATATTAAATAACGAAATAAGAACATAACTCGACGGTGCAGGCCAAATATTCGGCAAGATGTCATAAATGTCATAAATGTCAAAATGTGTCATAAAAATAAAATCATACAAAACTAAAAGATCAAATTCCGGATTTAAATGAGCATTGAGTCCATTTTTTTTATATTAAATGTACGTTTTTATTTTAGGTTCTTCTGTTTCTTTTTCATCCAATATTTATGTAAGTAACAATGAAAATGGCTTACAAACTATCCATAAGGACTACGATAGGTCTATATATTAATAATAATAATAATAATAATAATAATAATAAAATAATTATTATATATTTCTCGTAGTTATACCCACTGCCTTAATTGTGATTCTTATAATAAAAAATGATTTTCTTTAAATTATTTTCGTTCACTTTCGCTCTCTCTCTCTCTCTCGTCAGTGTTTCTTGTAATAGCAGATGCAAGTCTCTCGATCGAGTTCCCGAATGAATCCAGATTCAATCAAAATGATTGGATTTTTTTTTCTCCAACGCACCTCAACGGAAAAGCGTTATTTCATTTTAGTTTGACAAAATTTCCTAGAATTTGTTTTTGCTCAACGCAACCATTTGATGTTCATTCGTTTATTTATGTTTTCGTTTTCCAATCAAGCAACTTCGATCGATATAAACTCGCCCAGATCATAAATAGCACGCAATAAAGTGTTATGTTAATTATCGCGCGTATATTCTTTGTGTTAATTCCATTTGTAAAAAAGAAAAAAAGAAGAAAGATGTGAGGAAGTACTAGAAACAGAGTTACAAAAAAAAAAAAACAAATTAATGAAAAATAACGTGCTGCGAAATATAGGATAATCGCGTGTCACGACAGACACGCGATTGGTGCATTTTTTTCCCAATTTTTGTCTCTCATGAAAAAATTCAGCGTGGTTATCATCCGTTTCGGATAAAAATAGCCTACGTCTGTATTAATCATTCGTTATTATATCATCGAAAAGTATGATAAAAACGAAGCCTTTTTCAAGGTCGTTCGAATCGATAACGACTGAAGTAAATATGCTATTACCCTATATTTGCTCGTTAGAGGGAAAAAACCACTTCACCAACGCTTTAAACGATTCGCATAATCGTATACACGTTATTTTGAATATACATATATATATATATATATATTTCTTTTCCTAATCATTTCAATGAATTTCCACACGGATAATCAGGCGCTCTAGCAAAAATATACATCAGATCATCCGGCAGTTTTATTTCCGCTCTGTCTTTCTTTCTTTTTCCCTCATTGAATAATTCCGCAAATATTTGTAGACCCACCGAGCAATCATCTCAAATTTTGTAAACAGTTATCATTACTCGAGTTATTATCAATATTCAAATGATCAGAATTAATGACAAAAAGAAAGAAAGAAAGAGAGAGAGAGACGGACAGGGGGAAACAAAGCCCCTTTTATAATTCGTTATTCGCATGAGGCAATATCCCACAGATGATTTTTTTACAAATTCATTCTTCACATATTTACATAACGCGATCGCAGATGACTTCGTTCTTTATCGTCTTTTCTTCTTTCGCTAAACGTACTCGCATTATTCTTTAATATTCCGCTTCGAATCGCGTTTTGCTGAATTTACGTATTTTTTTCGAGTGTTCAGGATTCGTCTTTTTTTCGATCTTTCGACTTTCTTGCGAGATCGGAATGGTGCATACTTCATAAACCGAGAATATTCCGCTAGGCTCAACCACTCAGAGTGTCCCGCTCACGGCATCCGGCATATAATTTTATATATAAATATTTGTATTTATATATTTATATATATATGTTTCTTTGTTCATTTACTGCATCGTGTATATTGTATTAATTTGTGTCAATTGTTATCATTCAGCATAAGAGAGCACGAATTTAATGCAGAGGCGAAAAAAGTATTTAATGTGGCGATTTGTCGACCGGAATGGATCATTTGTCGTTGAAAAATTATTTCTTGTTTTTAATTTTGATGAGGACTGACTTTAAAGCTTTGAGAATTCATTTTATACAGGAAATTTTCAACCCTTTGACTAAATAAGACGACTGCGTTGAACGAAAGATGCTCTCGACATGCAAACAAAAGATTGCAGGTGTTCAATGCAGGATGCTCCCTAGGAGCGAACATCCTTCGATCGGCACGTTTTGTTTTTGAGTACTTGATAGTCAAAGAGTTGATAATAATACATGAGAAAATGAAATACTTTCTGTAAACTTGACAGCTCAATTCCTGCAAAGATTTCATTTTGAAGGAATGACGTGCCATGATTGAATTTCATGCCACGTACGCCGTAAAAAAACGGGGCAATTTATCAAAATCCGTTCAAGTTAATATTTTGACAATAAATCATTTGAACATTGTTAAAAAAAAAAAAAAATCTGCTTCATTTTTATCCCTCAAATGAAGACGATCGGAGTATATTTCAAAAAAATCAGTGATTTCACTTTCAAAAATAGTCTCAAAACAAAATACGATTCCCGTGAATCTAAAAAACGATCGTCCTGTCAATTTTGAATGACGGAAAAAATTGTCAAAATATTGCATGAATGGCATTCGATGAGGAAAAGAAGTCTTTGGCCCAAAAACTGAATTCACGAGTGCTGGTCTTTTAAATAGAAAGAACTGCTGAACGAAACCCATTAACACAAATTTGTCAATATTCACATACGTGTCGTAAAGAAATACAGAGTTAATTAAAAATTCGCATTTTTTTCGGCGGTAGCGTTGTCGGAGCTCTACCGTAGAGATCGAAGGAAATATGATATTCAACATTAATAAACCCGACGAATCAATGTGGCTGGAGCGCTACGAGCGCGCACGCTACAACGCGTACGCGTTAAATTATTCGATTTCCCTTCCCGTTATTTTACCCTCAAACTTCCGATTCGACTGAAACAATTATCTTCGCGTTTTTGGCCCGTCGACGATCGTAACGATGAAACCGTCCAAGTTGAGCATTAAGGCCTTGGAGTGATCGCTAATGTTGTTGCTGTTGATGATGTAACATTGCCATCGCCCCGGTTTCAGCGGCAGTCGGTAGAACGACGGTTGATTGTTCGCTAACGGCAATTTGATGGATTTGAGCCTGGGAGCCCTGGCCAACTTGAATCTGAATTTGTGTCAATTCAGGGACCGTTGTCTGTTGAAGATCGGTTTGTTGTTGTTGTTGTTGTTGTTGTTGCTGCTGCTGTTGTTGTTGTTGCTGCTGCTGTTGTTGTTGTTGCTGCTGCTGCTGTTGTTGCTGTTGCTGCTGTTGTTGTTGCTGATCAGATTGTTGCCCCTGAGAGCTATCAGCGATCGCCAGCGGGTCCTCTTTCGCTCTCTTGGCGAGATGCGACTTGGCGTGTTTTCTCAAATGATCCTTACGGTAAAAAGCCTTGCCGCATTCGGTGCATACCTCAGTCTTCTGTCCCGAGTGTATGACAAAGTGCAAATTCAGATGTTCTTTCCGTTTGAAACCTTTCATACAAACTGTACAAATAAAAGGCCTGTCAGGATTATGTCCGAGCTTGTGACGCTCCAGATGTTCCTTGCGTTTGAGGCCAGCGCCACATATGTCACATATAAACCTTCTCTCGATCTTGTGACCGATCAAATGTTGCTCGAGTAATTCTTTCTGCGGATATGCCATGTTGCATTGCGGACAACAGAACAGGGTCGTGCCGTCCAACGCCGAAACTATGCTGACTTGACCAGGTTTTGGCTTCTTGGGCTTTGGTGGTTTTTTCTTATATTTCTTCTTTCGTTTCGGCTTCACTCCGGGCTCCTGATCTTCCGGTACGTCCGGTATAATCTCAGTATCACCACCGGCAACCGCCATCTGTACCGATTGATCACCCGAACCTGCGCTACCCGATGCATCCATACCATCAGCACCCAAAGGCGAAGATTCTATTGTTGCCTCACGCTTTATCGTTTCCGCTGAGAATTTCAAAAAATGATGTAAACTCAACGGTAATGTACTAGCCGGTAATCTCGAGAGATAATCTGCTACCGTCGAACCAGGTGTTGCAAGACTCTGCCACGTTGCTGGCATCGACGTTATAAATTCTTCCGTACTTTGATTACCCTGATTTTTAACCGTACCCCGTTTTATCAATGCAACCGGTGTTGTACCCTCTTTTACATCCTCTTTCGAATCCTCAATTGTCTCACGCAATATGAGATCTTGAGGTATCTGAGCAACCACCGTTAAGCCCTCCGGGGCTCCCGGTAATTGGACCGTTTGTTGAATCGTTTGCTGGGCCGTCGTTGTCACCGCTGTCGATGTGCTCTGGGTCGTTTGATCGGATCTATGGTCAATACAACAAAAGATTGCAAATTACATTATTTGTCCAATAAAGGTGCTTCATCATTTACGTTCGTACAAAAGGGACGATTAACAGCCAAATACACGTTTTAAGATTAATCGCAAATACATGTAATTTTAAAACAATGTGAAACTTTTTTTTCATTTTTGAATTTCAAGCCTCTTTGAAAATAACTTGCAGCAAAATTTTCACCAACTGCACGACTGAAAGTATTCTCAACTCGTTTCGTCTGATTAATCAATTAAACACTGAATACCACGTCATTCTTGAGATTTCTTCTAAAGTAAAATTACAAATTATTTGTAAATCAAAATGAAGGAAATTTGTGCATATGGATCAAAGTTTCATAGGCTGGAAAAAATGATTCTTACGTTTGGGTTGTGGCAACCGTGTTTTGAGGTTGAACCTGAATTTGAACACCATCGGCTCCCTGTTGGCTGTAAGCTACTGTAAGGACCGTTGCACCCCCTTGTGGAAATTGTCCAAGAGATATAGGCGCCAATTGATACTTTGGCTGATCGCCGTTGTTTCCACTCTGCGTTACATTTGGATTAACCACCTGAATCTGTACAGTTTGTTGCTGTTGAGTGCCATCTTTGCCAGGCACAGTTATCGGCAGTGTTATTATCTGATGCTGCTGGTTGTTACCACTCTGAGCAACGGTGAAACCATTTGGGTCTACCGGTCTCAGATAATGAACTCCACCCTCACCGCCGGACAGAACACCGACCACTTGACCTCCCGTTGTTAAGTTTTGGGCAAATTTTGCCGTTGCAAATTGGTGAACCGTGCCGGTGGGCAACGACCCAGTCGTGAAGCCCGGAAACGGTGTGAAATTCATTTTTCTCTATTCCTCAAGCCTGTAACACAACGAATAACAATTTGGATTAATACATCGATACCTTCCAGCCGTTTTTCGTTATATCTCGCATAAATTATTATTTTCATAGTTCCGTCCACATGCAGAAAGAAATGTGCTAATACAGCATTAGAATATATTTTCGGCAATAATCTCGTAGAATTCGAAATATTGAAAACTTGGTTTTCCGAGGTTTTCAGAAGATTTAGGTGCACTGAGACAATCAGTTGAAAATTTTCATCAAATTTCAGAAACGTATGGAAAAAGACATAAAATAGAATTGAGAATGATATCTGAGAAATGTATCGCGATGATGAACGATCAATCAATCGACAATCTTCGATAGCCAAATTGCCGCTAAATGCAAGTTCAACAAGGTCAATGCCGCGTGTTTGTAAGCGCCTATAGTGTTGAAGGGTAAGAGAAAGCCGTTTCTCTCCCTACCCCAACCCTCGGCGCGCGCGTCATCGCGTCCCCTTTCCCTTTCCATGCTTTTAATCCGTCCGAGAGTCAGTAAGAGAGACACGGAAAAAGAGAGAGGGAGAGAGAGAGAGAGAAGGGAAGGAGAAATAGAAACAGAGCCGAAGAATACAGGAGACCGACTCTCCACGCGGTAGTTGAGGGGAAGGGGTTTTCGTAGATTCACTAAAGAGGAGGGGCGAAAGAGCGCGTATGTAAGAGGAAGAGAGAGAGAAACAATCGACGACGTTGATACTTTGCGCTGTTCACCCACCACTGGGACACATCGCGAAACGACAAACGGCGACGGTTTGTCCCGCCAAGAAGTAGAGGGAGGATGTCATGTCCAAGGAAGGGAAATCAGTGGAGGAATAAGAGAGGGAGGCTCCGTATGAGAATCCGGTACTTTAGATCAAACTTCAAAAAAAGGCAGTAAAAGAGACGATCATCCCGTGTAAAAATGTGACAGAAAAGAATCGAAGGGAATAAAAACATTACGAGAGCCGCTGAAAGTAGCATGTTCTCGTTAAACAGAAGAGACTTCTTTAGATTTGTTTTTCAAAACGAATCCCTGTGTTTTCGATAACGAACAAATGTTGCTAAATTTGTGCCCCTAGTGCTCTTTTCTTTCACGAGTCGCGTGCCAAATCGAGGGATTCCTCAACTCCTTCTCTTCCTCCGCCCCTCCCGCCGCAGGGCACAAAGTTACAGTGCGTGAGCAACCCACCATCTCGTTCGACGACTCGGACAGGAAGAGGGAGGAAGAAGGGAGCGAATGATGAAGAGAATGAGAGGGAGTAGAGAAGAGAGAGAGAATAACTGGCAGGAAGGGCAGGAGAGAAACTCGCGGGTGGTGGTTACGTCGACAGTAGTGGTGGAGGTGGTGGCGGTGTGAGAAATACCGCGTGTGGAGGAACCAAACTCCCCCACCCCGAAATTTGCCCTACCTCTTTCCTACTCGCTACTGCTGCTACTATAAGTGCCCTGTGCCCACATTTCTACCTACTGTTGCTGCTTGAGTGCTTTCCTGAGCATCTGAGCTTGATGCAGGAGAACAGAGAGGAAAAGACTTCCAATTCTACGAATCTGTCATTCAAAACTTCCCAGAAACAAAGAAAAACACGAAGAGATGCTGATAGAAAGTGACAAACTACCGAATCGACAGGTTGATTACCCACACTCCTAGGATTTTATTTGTCACAACCCTACAGAAGCAGTTTGTATTCATCCTATTATAGTACGAACAAATGAAGCCATTCAATTCCGGAATTCGTTCGAAAAAATTGCTTCACTGAAAATTGTAGGACGAATTTTTAAGATCAATTTGTAGAAAGAAGTTTTTTTTACAGTGTGAAAGTTTGAAAAGAATTCTGAAAAATTCACCCATAGATTTAGAATTGATTTGACAGTTCAACAAAATTGAACGATATTCCAACCGCTTGAAATTCGTCGGGCGGAAGGGAGTGTAAAGTGATTGACTTGAACATGATCCGGTAAGAAAAAATCTGGATTCTCTGTCAACGATAATTACTTCAAGGAGTTTGAAAATAAATAAATAAATAAAAAACTCGAGCACTGTTGAATTTTCGGGCTCTGGCGTTTTGTACCAAAAGTAAAGTTATTCACTTCTTTTGCAAGGTCACAAATACTATATTTATGTGTATTCTGCTCTTCTGGCAGCAAAATGATCATGGCAAAGAAGTTAGAAGCGCGGGGGGTAAAGAACCAACCCCACTCCATAGAAAAGCTGAAGCAGATAGGAATAAGCAGAGAGAGAAAATATCTGCCACCACCGCGAACAAGAAATTCTCTCTTCAGGGGTAGGAGTTGGGGGTTATATAGTGAGCGTTTGCCACGTGTTGGGGAAGATGTGATCGGAGAGGAGGAAGTGCCGTGTGTCGACGGTGGTGTGTTGTATTCCACCACCGGGGCGAATAGTGCTTTGGGTGGGAAAAGCGGGTAAACCATTGAGAGAGGGAGAGGGGAGGAGGGGGACTCATGAGATAGAGGATCGGGCAGCAAGCTGACGGAGGTTGCTCAAGTGTGGCAGTGGCCCGTCAGACGCCGCGCTTTCTCTCTTGGGGGTCGTGCGTGCAGGCGCGGGTGGGCGCGTCTCCAATTATCCGTTGGAAAGCTCTAGTCACGTGGATACGAAAAAAGAACGAGATCGTAATAGTTCAAAGAATGAACTCAAGATCTTATTCTGAACGGAAGTAACGCTTTATTCTTGGCGCTAGATCGAGTAAGTTTTTTTGGTTTGTGTTTATTTTTATTGTGATAATTTATTTGCAGTTACATTTCCTTTATTTGCAGTATCTTTTTCATTGATTTTATTATGAATGGGTAACCACTGAAATTCTTTTTATGATCAAAGACTCCGCGTTTCGTTTTCAGCGAAACAAATTACCAGAATATCAGCTTTGAACTTGCCAAACAGGACGTGAATATATATTTTTAAATTATCAGGCAATAGTAAGTAACGTCAATGCATTTTCTTCCCAAGAGCAGTTCTTTTCTCGTCAATATGGAAACTCCTAAAGAAATTATAACAAGACCAATTCGGAAATCTATTTAAAAAACATTTTAAGGCTGCGTTCCAAAACGACATTCGTATGCTCACTGACCCATGTTGTGTGGTACAGTCCAGTTTCATACAATTGTTGTTTCCAGTATCAGCGGAGAACCCGATCACGTTACGTGGTCGAAACTTCGAAAACTAATAATCAGCTCCATCGAGATAATAATCAGATCCAAGGTTCGAATTTGAATAAAAACAAATAACGACGGGGAGACATTGTACCTGATATTTCTTGCAGTAAACAGTGTAAAAAGCGGCAAGGGTGTAAAAGTTCTTACAAGTATCCCCGGTAGCATTGAGTTAACCTTATTTACTTTTTTTTTGTTCTACAGTCCCTGCTCTACGAACCGTGAGCTTCCCTCTCTCGTGGATCTTCCCCACAAAACCCCCAGAGAAGAGAGAGGACACGAGGGAATATCCACCACTACGATCGCGACGTCGAGGTTTGCCACCGCCAACCGTACGGTGAGGGACGTCGACGTCGCCGTAGGAAAAGCCTCGCCGCGCCGGGACGCCTCGTTGGGAAGGGTACGAAAGCACATGTATATATGTATATATATATACGTCCTTTTGCCCGCCGGTCTAACTTTCTGGTGCTCTCTCTTCCACTTCGGGAGCAACACAAGCGTTAGTGCTTTGTGAAGGCGGTTGGAGTGAGAAAATGAAAGATGGAGAGAGAGCAAGAGAGAGAGAGAGAGAGAGAGAGAGAAATTCAAAGGTTTGAGAACTCGCGCTATGAGGTAGGGGTAGGGGCAAAATGCCAAGAAAGAAGGGAGAATGCAACGGTCGACGTTGTCCTATATACGTGGTTAAGCGTTTTTCCCTCGTCCCTCTTCTCGAGGAATTATACTCGTCTCACTCACTCTTACGAAATCATCACAACGTTCTAGTCAAGTTTTACTACCGTATTTACTCTCCCTCTCCCTTTCTTTCTCCCACACCACACACACACATACCACGCACCCATATACATACATATAGGAAGCGCACACTTTGGGTAGCTGGGAGTAAGCCCCGGATAAGGGGGAGGGGAGAGGGTTTCGAATCGGGAGAGGACACACCGTGGGAGCACACAAGCTTCGACGGGGGGTAAAAGCCGAGAGAGAGAGAGAGAAAATTTCTGCGAGTGGGAAACACACCGAGACAACCGACGAACGTATAGAGAGACGAGGAACGATTGCCACGAGATAGAGGAGCCCTTGGCACGTTGTCGCGAACACACCAGGCTCGACAAAAGTCCCTCGGAGCAGGTCTTTTACACTCCTCAGTCTTTTTTACCCACTCGAAAATCTCGCGAAGTGTGCGGCGTTGTAAGAAAACGACGACAAAAACGAAAAGAAACGAATTTACTTTTTCGCGGCTATTTCTTAATTCTCGAACATATCGTTCGAGGTAAAAATCGTCGAGACTTACGGAATTCATTGATCGATGAATTTATGTGAATATCTTGGTTTTTTTCGTGTCATGGATTCTTAGTTTTTTCGTTATCTCTCTACCAGAAGCATTTATTCTTTGCTCTATTTGTACTGTTTACTTATTTGTGGATTAGATTTTTTGCCTCGTTCCTTTTTTGTCTCTTGAATTTTTTCGCTTTACTAATAAAGAGTCTTGGACGTGATTAAATGTGACGAATGACGCGTTAAAACCGAGGACTATCGTGTAAAGCCTTCGGTTGCTTGCCGCGGCCACGTAGCTACCCGAATAACTGAGGGAGCGTCGAGAAAGAGCGTCACTGGCCTTAGCCATACACAGCAGACACGCGCGCATGTCGTCATGATGGCGGCGGCCGAGGCCCGTTTTCTCTCCGACTGTGAAGCGATATACGGGTTTCCAATTTCCAAAGACACGGTACTTGCGAAATTGTGAGACTAGACCGACATGCATGCAAATTGTTCGAAGATATTCATCATTTCCCCCCACTTTCCAATCAATATTATTTATTAGCAAAAAAAAATTACAATCAACATAAATACTCGAATGAATCATTATTTAACATCACCATATATTCGAAAATGATGAATTTTCACAGTGAATCACGTATTAAAAGTTAAATCGAAACACTCAGGCCAAATAGAAAGTATAGAGCCGTTCAATTAGCAATGTGTCTGGATCCACGGTGTGACGTAACCAATTGAGAAACTGCGCAGTTATGGGCAATAATTCTGTGTATAGGCGTATTATAGATTGATATACACAGCAGGTTCAAGTCAAAATGGCGTTGAATTAACGTTTTATTCAAACAGGATGCGTCTCTCTCTCTCTCTCTCTCTCTCAAAATTTACTTATTGTCAAACATCAATTCTAAAGCGTGCAGAAGCGTTCGATGAATCTTGAAAAGGTGTGCTACGGGATACACGAGGCGTTAACCGTGGTCTAGGAAAGGAAAAATATTTGAAATAAAAATAAAATGAATTGAAGAAAGAATGCAGTGCACCCGTCATTGCATTGGAAATACGGGCGGCGGCCATGTTGCTCGAACGAAAATCGTGTCACGAGAGTGACCGCAGTGCGCCGTGCAACGTGGCGCACAGCAACAGTCGCGCCACGACGAACTAGTCCCGACTATAGCAGCTGTAGAAATCTTGTCTCTTTCGCCTACGAGCGGAAGGTTACGAATGATTGAATTAGGAGCAGCACCCGCGAAAAAAAGCTTTCAAGATTTCTTCACGAAGATATATGATCAAATACGTGTGTATAGGTCGAATTATCGCGACTCCCACCCTCGGTTCTACCTCTTTCGGAGCAAGTTTCTCCCATGTTTCCACCCGTTTCTCAATTGAACGAAGAAGCCAAGTTCAAAGGAGAGAGAAAGAGAGAGACGCTTGAATATAGCGGGAGAGATGCGGACGTTGGAGAAGGCGACGCTCCGCGTATAGGAAGGGACGCCCAAAATGGCGGCCGAATATTTGATGAGAATAAAATTTAATTGTTTGAAAATTTTTTCCGAGAGCTCGTAGATAATATTGAATTGTACAAATCCGTTTTGAAAGATATTAAAAAAAAAGAAAAAAAAATCGAGTAGACATTGCGAACGGCCTCACGGGTAATCAAGTTAACAAGGGGGTTTGGGAGCGTGCATCTCTCGGTCCGTTAGACAATTTTTCGCAATCGAATTTGAAAATGTGTATAATTAGCCAGGGTGAGAAGTGAGAATGAGTAACGAAAAAAAGATTATGGCGCTTGGAAACAAATGCAATATGTGTGATAGCTTTATATGAAAGGAATGAAAATGCGGAGCACTGACTACGAGACAGACGCCTCTCGTGCGGAGGCAATATAGCCCTCAAAAGCACGCAGGAGGACCAAAAGGCGAAAAAATCATCACGAAGCAGAGGAGAAAACGCAGAGGATGACTGAAGCGGAGAGGGGCCGAGGCAAAATACCGAGGAGAGAGATTCAGAGAGAAAGAGAGAGAAACCTCGGAAACACGGGGGCACCCACCACCACGCAATTTCCAACCCCACCAGACCCTCAACCACTGTCCGCACCTCCAACCACCCCACCAAAGAGCCCGGTTGGGATCTCCCCCGAGCTCGCCCGTGTTTGTACCCGGAGCCAGCAGCACGTCGAGGGCCCCGCGACGATTTTAGTGTCTTGGGGTGGGTGCTCTCTGCTCTGTGACCAACGTGTTTCGCGTTTTCTCCGTACAAATCAATTCCGCGGATCAAAAATACAACAAACTGCCGTGTAACAACGTTCGAACCATAAACAGATAACCGACGCTCCCACAACAATATTATATTAACAAACCGCGAAGAGAAACAAAAAAGAAACACAATCGTGGCGAAATCCGAGGAGTCACGTACACACTCGCGAAACACACCTGGTGATGCACACTCGTGAGATACAATACGTCGAGGAACAAACGTGAAAGTTGCTTTTTCGTTCTTTTTTTCCCAATCCGTGATCCGAGCTTGACAAAGGCTTGTCACGGAATAGCCAAGTGTACACGGGTTAACTGTCTTGTCGAACGAGTATAGAACAGCGGCGACGTCGGCGGCGTCAACGACGACTTGTGCGACTGTCCAACTGTTCGTACTTTTGTACGAAATTCATTAAAAACAACTCAAAAAAACTACTAAACACATTTTGTTCGACACTCGTACTATTTATTCTCAATTATTCAATTGTGATGTACCTTATGAATTAACAAAAAACAAAACAGAACAGAAGAGAAAACATACAGAAAAATATTCATGAGGAACTTTTATGTATACGTCCTACTTACGGAGACTTTGCCGTGGCACTGTGGACTCCGTCCGTCCGCGTACTACTGCTGCGAACTCTCGTGTGTCCGCCGCCTCGTTGTGTCTCTCTCTTTCGCCAGAGCGCTGTCTCATTTGCTCTCTTCCCGTCTCTTTTCCACTCACCGGGCTGTTGGCTTCTAGTTCGTTTCCCTCGCACTCTCGACGACGCGCTTCTAGCCCGAGGAAGCTCGCTCGCTACGAAATCATTTCGCGCTCATTTTTTTTCACTATTATTCTGCACAAATCGGGTATATTTATGTAAAAAAAAAAAAAAAAAAAAAAACAGTTCGCTGTAGTCAAATTTCGTTAACTTTTCAAAATAATTGTATTAAAAGTTCTGAGAAATGAATTGCCTCGGTTCGAAATGTAACAAATAAGAAAATGTTGATATTGCACTCTTATGTGACAAGTTTGCTGTCTCGTTTTGTGCTCCCGATAAGACTGAGTCTCTTACTTTCCTATTTCTCTGTGCGTGGATATGATGTTCTCTCTTTCTCACTCTCTAAGTCCGTTTTTTTTTCAAGTTTAAACGCAGGAACCGTAGGAACATAGAATATTTATATGCTTTTCTCTATCGCGCTGTTGTACTTCGCTTTATGGCCGCCGAGACTCTAATGGCGCTGTTACTTCCCCCACTCTGTTCCTTATTTTCCTTCCTTCTTTTTGCTTTTGCTTCAACTCGTTCTCCTAGCGGTGCTAACGCTCTTCTGCGATTCTCATCACGCGTGTCTCCTCTGCGAAGTACTTCCTCTCTCTACTTTTTCGAAGCAGCCACCACCACAAGTTTTCAGTTTTCTCGAGTGCACTTATGCTTGGAACCGCACGTACATGATTTAGTATGCTCCGCTGCTTTATCAACCGACGATCACTACGGATATTTTAGCATTTTATTCGTCCCTTGCGCCACGATCTACGACTTCTTTTACATTTTTATTCATTTTTTTTTGTTACAAATTTATTGATTATCGTAATACCAATGTATCGGAATGGGATTTGGAAAGCGCGCTTCTCGCGTTCCCGACTCTCATGAACTGTGGCGAACAACTCCTCGAGGCTCGTCGACAACGGGGAATGAATTCACCTAACGGTACATGGCCACCAGGCACGTTACACACGCGCGCGTCTTCGGGTAACCTGGAGTTTCAGTTCTCTCTCTCTCTTTCTCTCTCTATCACTTGCATGCGATACTTTTCTCTCTTACCGTCTCGCTCGACTCGTTTCCTTTCCGGCCATTCGCCGCACTTGGGAATGAGAGCGAGGTGGACACGGAGAGAACGTGTGGTAAACTCAACAATGTCGAGGACGTGAAGAGCGATTGTACTAAAAACCGTTAATGCGTTAATAATTATAGTTTTTATCGTCATCCATTCTCTTGACACCTAGAAAATAACATGTTGACCAAAAAAAAACATTATTTCAGATTGAGTCAATGAGGCATGTGGCACTTGTCAAACTATGAAAAATGTCTAATACATTAGACTTGATTTTTTATCGTTTTTCCTTTCAACTATCGTTATTTTCGTTTAGTGCGCACGCGCACAAATCCTCGCGATGTTAAAGTTACTTAGTTGAAACAATTGAGACTCATAGAATCTTCAGAAATAAAGAGCGATTGATAGTTAACGTGAAATCGGGTTATTTTAAGAGGCTTTGAAGGGTAAGGGCCAGAGTAACGGGACGTTTAAAAAGACCGAAGCGGTCGGAAACATCTGTTCCTCTTTATTTCCTATCCCATTTTTGAAACCTCTCCCTTGCACCGTCGGCAACGTCGGCAATCACGGCGACGGTACAGTTGTCGATAGACAGTGACGCTCCAGCGGCCATGACTCGAACTAATTAACCCGCTTAAATTCAAAATGGCAATAATCGCGTGGATTTTTACAGAGTATGGGAAAGTATCTCAAAAATGACCTAAATACCCATAGATAAATAAACACCTCCACTTTTTTGTATTTCTTTTCCTACATCGTAAAAAACAATTCTATTTTTCAAATACATTTTTTTATCACAGTGGTAGATTGTATTGTGGCATCGAATGAACGCAGAGACACTTCAACTGGTGGAAACTTATTGAGTTTTTCAACATTTCACGAGAATATTGACACCTGACTTGATTTTGTCATTTCGACGACATTCAACTTGCTAATTACGTTTATTTAATCTCCTTACATTTTAAATACGTTTTCAATTCCATTGTCTTTTTATTATTCCTTGACAACTCTCCTGAATTTCCTTCTGTCACCAAGAAAAAAGGAAAACGCTCGAAGATATTCTGAAAGAAAATTGCTCGTTATATCGACGATGTAACTTATTTTTCAGAAATGTATGAAAAAATTTCAATAAAAAGATCATTTCGTAATCAATACTTTGTTTTCATTTTATTCGAATGAGACATCATCTTGAGGCAATAATGTTGATCAATAGGACAGTTCGTTACAGTCCTTAGCACGTCGCATCGATAATTATAATCAATGAAAAATATTTATAATTCATCTTAACAAAAATACGAATAATAATAATAGATAAATATATTATAGATTTGCTCTTACGTGAGAAGCGAATGGGAAATATTATAGTCATGCGTCCAGCCATGGACTCGGCTCATGATTGATCCAGATCAAATTATTCAGGTTTATAAATAATAATAATAATAATAATAGTAGTGATTTATTGGTCTTTTGAGACTCTTCAGGAAGAAGATGTCTTGCTAGATTATGATCAAACTTTGTTATATACAAAATAATATGAAGATGAAAGAAGTTTGATTGTGAGAGAATTTTTTGATGAAAAACGGAGGAAGCGCACCGCAAGTGTGAGTATGAAAAAAAAAGAAAAACAAGGACAGATGACATAAAGAAATTTGTTAATCGCAGAATGAATCGCGTATGCTTCTGGAGCGAAATAAATGCTCAGGAACGATAATGATAAGGCTTAGAGAAAATATTTGCGAAGACACGATTATTGTAGTTCGCTGAAATTCGGATGTCGCTGCATTCTCTCGACATACAGAGAATACAGGAGCTTGTTATTTTCATAGTAGAAAGGATTGTCATTGGCGTCTAAATCTGGCCTATACTCCGCACTAAATGAACTACTGCCGGATGCACAGCCGTCGCAAGATGACGAACTCTGCGATGGCTCTGAATGATTGGGCGATGGCATAAAATTTTGATTTCTCCATTCTGCATCTACGTTCTCAGGATTTGATTGCGCCTCGCGCAGTCCAGACAAGCCATTTATATGCAAATTGTTTATTCTTTTGCTCAATGGTGTGAATTCGCTGGTCTCCTCGTCAGCATTGCGTCCTCGCTTTCTGTGGAGCAAAAGCATATCCAAATGAGGCGTTTGAGCATGTGCTGGAGAAAAATTGCAGCTGCAATAACCATTCCAATTTGTATATTTGATGTTGAATTAAAAGTTTGGTTATAATATGACAGAAAAGCTTCGACAGCAATTCTCCAATTGTAAGAAAAATCTTTTCAATTTGCGAACAAAGGGTTTCCTTTTTCCATGGAAGCACTAAAAATGTATGCGACGATATCCAAGCTTAATCAAATCTTACAAAGTTACAAACAGAAAGCAATATTTATTACATTTAGAATAAATGATGCATTTTGTGAACAGAAAAACGTGTTCCAGCGATTGACGTTGGCGAAAATTAGCAGCGAGTTATTCGAGTGCTTTATTTGTCATCAATGAAATAACAATTTGGACGAGCTGTTGTGTAAGATATTTTTAAGGTTTAGTATTTTGACAAGGTAAAAAAAGTGACACGTTTTTTCATGTGACTTTCGGAAATGGCGTGACATCAAAAGATTATGGTGGACTCTTAGTTTATTAATTGATTAATGAAACAGAAATTACGAGAATATATGACGAGTTTAAGAAAGATTAAATTCGATCGAGAAAATTATCCACTGCATTTTATTGAATGCAGAATTTCTTCTTATTCGTTGATTATGTCATTTCAAGAGAATGTAAACAAAGCATACTGACCTGTTGGCTTGTGTCATACTTGTGTGTGGATTTCAAAGCCCTGGAGGGCTTGCGACGTCAGTCCTTTATTGTTTTCAGCATTCTCCTTTCAATTCGTCTTTTCCTTAGTATATCTTGCTCCCAAATTTTCGAAGATTATTTTCAATAGTTCTTTATCGTTTTTTATTGTCCTCCGGCACGCCTTGTGCGATGGGGAAATAAATAATTATTTATTCCACACAATAGCCCAAGCCTTTTGTAGTAAAGTTACTGCTGTGATGAATCTGCTAGTACTCACTGAACCAACTGCATGTTCTAACACACGCTTGAGTGCTACGAGAAAGACTGACACTCGAAAATCACTGAATGATCGGCAGAACTTTTCTCAGCTTACGCCTTACATCAACAGAAATTACAGTCCGTTCTCCCATCGGTCACATTCCCATGTGTCAACATGTTCCTTCTTATGTCGACTACGTCTGATCCTATTGGTCAACTTTCAACCTCTCATTCCGACGGTGCTGACGCTTGAAATACTTTCTCCTTCGTTGTTTTGTTTCCTTCTTCTTCTGTGATATTTTGCCCTGTATCTTTCGTTGTTAATTAAGCTGATCTGTCAGTCGAACGATCAAAAAATAAAATTAACAAGTTGTTCTCCTTTTTTCCAGAGAAAAATGTGTACCCTTCAGTTTTCTAGAAACATCAATGATGACCGAAAAAAATGTAATCCTACTTTTCACTGATCTCTATTGCACCCAAGAAGTTGACATAAGGGATCGGATTTGGTCCAATCAAGTCCACAAATTAGTGAGTGAATTAGTAATTGCGTTTTAACATTCTTCTTCTTTTTTCACAATTTCATGTAATTCACCCATCGATTGTTAGATGACAGCAACTGCGTCGGCCAAAAACGAATTCCCCATCTTCCAAGGCTTGAGTGTCCGCAGCTGGAGCGAGATGGCGCTGCCATAAGTTTCCGCAAATAAAATACGAAAAACGGATTTATCATTGGAGCTACTCGTTTACAATCCAGATGACCAGATGACCATCAGGCGTACTATCGAGTGAAAGATACTATCGTTATTTGAAAATATTTTTTTTTCTTCGTAAACCTTACGGTCATTATTATTCCCACCTCTTTGATTATTCAAATAGTAACCAATGGGGGATTGAAAACTCATTCTTGAATTGATTTTGTTTGTTTTGACTAAATAAATTATTTGTTGCTGGCCCTAGCCCTTAGCCAGAATTGAATAATATGCCAAGTGAAGATCCTGTAGAATAATAAGGAGAAAAAAAAACATTATCATTTAGTTGTCGACAGCGATCTTATCGTAGAGAAGGAGTTTTTATCGTGTTTTTAAACGCTTTCAAATTCATACCAAAGTAAATAGCCATAAAAAATATTCTACCTCGTTCAAGGATTCTTAACAATTGCAGTACAGAGTTAACGTTAAAAGTATCATTTTCATGATGATAATTCCTGTCATATGGGAGCATCAATCAAACATCTGAATTATTTGATTTAGACAATCCGGAACTTCCACTTTACAAGTTGATATTACGAGTGTATTCTATTCTACGCCAATCATGTAAAATAATTCATTTGATTCACATTTATTAAATAGATGAATTTGCAGTGTTTACTCTTCAACGAATTTATTATATGTGCGGATTGTGATGATTTCAAGTATTAATTAGCAGATTAAGGCACAAACAAATCTGTGAGACGAATCCGATCATTTTTCGGGATTGACGATCGTTATTACGAAATGCAACTTCATCGAATGAAAGATAACAAGTGAAACATGATTTAGCGAGGGTTTCGTGCAATGGATTTCAACTGTGCAATACTTCAGGGGCTTTGCCATAAGGCGCGACTACTGGACGAGGAGTTCCTGAGAGGCGGGACAAGACATCGAACGGTGAGTAAATCAATCATTCCAAACCTGGGAGGTTTATTAAAATAATTTACGAACAAAGCGAAGCGTTTTAGTATATTTATTGAAAAAAATTTCTATATATTGTAAAGTAATACAGTATAGAATGCTGTACTGTGTGTAATTTCATTACCACGCGGTCGACAGTTCAAACGTGCGGATATAATCAACGATTTGTAAACGTCTTCGGATGGTTTCCATTCTCCATAAAAGAACTGTAAATCGAGTCAAATATATGCGGCCGACAACACGTCAATGAAAGATCATTTATTGCACTTTCAGTAATCGCTTCTCTGTTCCATTATTGCTATCGTGATCTGAAACCCAAATGAAGCCAAACATTGAGATACCGCGAGAAATGATTTTCATTATTTTCAACTACTAATGTAAAATTATAAAATCATGACTAGATTTACTGAGGAATATCGATTCAACTAGTTTTCAATAGAGAAATAAAGTATTTTTTTACAACGTGTCGCGGAAATTAAAATTGTAGAGCTGTTTTATAATCATTTCGGATGATTTTGTTTTACGATAATTTTCGATAAATGTTCTTACCATTTCAATTGCGCAAGCATAATTTCTCTTCAACGTTTCGCAGGGATTGGATCCTCCTGTAAATGAATCACAAATTACGTTTATTCCGAATATAAATTTTTGATAAGTTAAACCAGGAAAACGACGAGGCTCACGGCTATAACTTCGTGAAAGGGTCTATTTTTTTTGGGTGTCGTCAATTGCGATAAAAAGAAAAGCATATGAGGTTAAGATATTGCGTCAAAAGTTCTAGCCGTTTACCTTACTACACAATCATAACTGCAATGAACAACTTGCAATTACGATCGTGAAAAATCACAAATTATGTATTTATCAAAGTGGTACAAATAATTGCATGCCATAATCATCATAGTGTTTTTTTTTTCATACTTAGTGCGGTGCATCTGTCCAAACTCTGGATTATTCCCAGTTTCGGTAGGAACTGAGAGTTGTTTCGAACATATTCAACATTAATAGTTCCGTTGGCGTATACCTGGATAAAAAAATTCATCTTGTTCGTTGATTCCGTTGGAAGGAGCGTGTCACAATCGACGATTTAGGTGTCGATATATTTAAAAATATTTACTCATCATGGTTATTGAATAATAAGATTCCGAGCATACACTGACCTGTCCAATTTTCTCTCCAACGCATAACAAATAACATGATATGTCCTGTTTGCCAACTGATGGAAACTGGAGGGTGGCAACTTGTCTCTGTAAGTCTTCTCGATTAATTCGTCTTTTTACCAGACAATCATCATCTATATCATAAAGTCCAGCAGCAAAATTTACCTCACATAGAGCCTAAAAATATTCGAATTTTTCAGATTTACCAAACCTCGAACTGGAAAATCTCGCAGCATTGCTATTTTTATTAATGAATTTCAACAAAAAAACCGGCGCGGGCTAAATATTTTTCGCATTTTCTAACAATGCACTAGGTCTTTTTTGCGAGTTTTGCATTATTGCTGTGGATTTAATATTTTATCATTTTATCGTCACAGTAAACACGTTTGAAGCTCACTTTCTAGCCAATGTACAAAAGCTTGGATACAACTTGCGCTATCCTGATAATTTCACTTGTTATTCCTCATAGGAATAATGAAACTCATTGAACTTGAAAATAATCAAGATAACGCCTGATATGAAATATATTTCGAGTGGCGTGACATATAAACATATAAATTTCGAAAAACGAAAATGCTAAAAATGTTGAAAATTTGAATATTAAGAAAACAGTACAGACAATTCTTCGTATTCATCCGAATAAATCGGAAATATTAATGAAATACAATTTATTTCACCATGAAAACTTACCGACTGGAAAAATGAAAAAAGTATGAAAATGCAAAAGTTGCGATACATCGTGTCGGCTCGACGGTGACTGAATAATTATATTACTAGCTCGTTCCGAATTATATAGGTATTTATGCCGCCCATCATATTATGTAACATTATTTTTAGTTTATTCACATGGCAACTCTAAAGTAATTGATATTTTTAACAATTTTTATGACGTCATCGAAATGAATTATTCTGACAGTCTATCAATCGATTGGTTATTCAAACGAATTTACCTCTTCTATCTTATCGCTTTGTCAACATTCTTTGTGTGGCGTTAGAAAAAAGGTGTGATGGGAATATTTTGATAGAATTCAAATGAAAAGAAACGAATAGCATATTAAGAATGAGGAAATAAATTAAAAAACACAGTACATTAAACATACGATGTCTCAGAATTTCCATATTCTTGAGGATATTTGAAAAATATTAACATTATTTCTGTTAAGAATATACATTTTGCGTTAAATTTCAAGTGATTAGAAGAAAGGAAACATTTGGCGAAAAAAAAAGATAACAATTAGGAAATAAAGTTGTTTATTAATCGTATTTAAATTAATTAATACGTACACGGCTCTGGAGTTGGATACATTTTTCATTATGCAATTTATAACAATGATTGGAAACAATATACAACGGAAATTTACAAATACACAAATCTCTGCAAATTCGTTGCAAGAGATTTTTTCGTTAGCTCATTATTTATGATACAATTTGATCGGGACGAATCTCGAAAATTTCTATGATCGCTGCTATATTCACGTTTTGATTCGCCCGAAATTGATTTTCAGTAGAAAACGCGCTTATTCTTATTAAAGATGGAAGAAAATAAAGGAAACAAAGAAGCTTCGACAAGTTTGCATTGAAGCACATAGAAAATATCGAATCACCGGAAGTAAACGAAGTATCGATACTTTTGATCTCGCTCTTACCGATGTCAATTATACAATTAATATAATTTATAAATTGCCTAAGTGGAGATCGACATTTTTTAACGCTCGTTACAACGATAGGTAGAACGAAACAAACGATACCAGAAGACAAAGAACAGAAGTAATGAATTCCAATGATAACTGAACGGAATAGGATGTTCGAATGATTTATTTTTTCTACTTTCCCTACCCCATACTTTTGATCACGCATGAATCCTGGTGTGACGTTTAAAAAAGTCAAGACACATCGAAATTCATTCGGCGCACTCGTTCTTCGTGTTTTCTCTCTATTTGGCGTAGTTTTTTTTTTCTATCGTAAAGTGTAGTAAGGCTTTTTCGATGTTTGAAGTTCACTTTTTTTTTTTCATTGTGGAAGGAGTTCAAACTTCGTCCTCTTCATTATTTCGGCTAATGGAATTCCTAAATCTATCGTCGCATCGACTTTTAGCTAAAGCATGTGTTCGTTTACGGTCGCAAGAGAAAACAAAACAAAAAACGTAATTTTGTGTTTTCACGATCGTATCGAGGCAGGACGTTTTTAGTTGAGAACACACTCGTCGAGGTGCCTCACAGCTCGCTCAGTGCCGACTGACTTGGTTATTCTTCCTCTCAAACGATCGGTTCTCACTTACAATCGCCGCAATACTCTCAACGTAAAGCACCACGATATTGAATTTCTTGCAAAACCTTTAGTGACAATTCTGTCGAACTCGAAGTATTGAAATAACGATATATTTTATTATGTTCATTATTCGTTATTCCCTTTCGCCCAGTATTTTTCCTACTATTATACACATTTGTTCAAATAAATACACGGCTATCACATTAACACACCTGCTCGAGACTTTGGCAGATTTTGTTCCTCATTCGTTCTTTCCTTTCGATCGCTTTTCGTCTCAATTTTTCTTTCTCAATTCATACATCAACCAAAGTCATTTTATTATCTCACTGTTTCTTAAACATAACGATTTGATGGATTTACTTTGAGGGATTTTCTTCGTTGATATTCGCTCAGGAGCGAGGGTACAAACAATTACAAACGGTGGACTCGCACGAAATAAATATACTAGGCATACGATGCGTGATTCGAGTCATGCGGTTTTACGTTCGAGAATAACAGTAGACGAAACATTTATTTTCTTCTTTCATTGGATTGTCTTTTTTGCAGTTTTCGCACGCGCGAAACACTCGTGAGCGAAGAAAATTAAAAACAAGAACAATATTTGATCTGCGTTTCGAACGTCCTTTAGGTTAATTGAACTATTTACACGATCAATTTAGAAAATATACACATTTCGTTCTTAAACCTTTACGGTTTTAACTTGACGAAGCATCTTCGTCACTTTACGTCGAGGAAACGGCGAAAGATTGTGCGGCGTGGAATTTTCGTCCTGCCGTTTTTTTATACCTCAACGTAAATATATTGATTCACGCCGGAGGACCGCAATCCAAGCGTTTCTGGCACTTTTTTGTTGTTGTCCCCGTTGTTTCTCTTCCAACGATTTTCTCGGCTAACCCAAGTCCACTTTCCTCGGATACGTCGGGCTTTTCCGTGCCCTCCTTGAATTTTACGTGCTGAGAATCCGCACGAATTCAGCAGCTACATTCAGTCTTTTGTCCACCGAGAAATTTTATTTTTATTCGTCTTGATGTTGCAAAGTCGCGGGAGAAAACGGGACAGACAGAATCATGTGATCAAGTCAATTTGTCCTTCACGACTGTTGGCTTTAACTCTTCGAATGAACGTTCGTCTTTTGGGCTTTCTTTTTTCGCGCAGCCAGCATATCGTAGAATGGATTGTGAGATATACTTTGTCTGTAACACAACAAACAATGCAGTATAAGTTAATGTAGATAAAATAGAAAATATGCGAACGATCGATTATATTACAATTTGCAATTTTGCAGCACAATAAAACATTTTTTTCTGTGATTGCTTCTTGAGGAAAGTTTTTTTGAATCAAGTTAATAAAGTTTGCTTCATGATCACAAAAAAAAATTAAAATTTTCACTATAACTTTTACGAAAAAGAGATCGTACAGCGGATGTTTTTTTTTTTTTAAACAAATTTTTTTTTTATGATCCGTGAATTTTTCATACCTGACGCATTTTATCCACTCGTCTTTTTCCTCATCCGTTGCTGCCGACATTCTGTACACCGTATGTTTACCTGGAAATAATGCATAAAAATGAAAATTACGTACACGAGCATGTTGAGTTCCGAGCCAACCTTCGTTTGGCCATAATTTTATTTCTCCCTACAACATTCTAGCACACGATTGATTCTCATGACTTTTAGCGATACAGGAAATTGCTTTTGCAATAAGAAAAAAAATGCATGCGTACATGGCGGAATATTATATCACAAAAATTCGTCGATAAACGAACAAAAAAATATCGTCTCATGTATCGCGAATGTGTGTTCTACACGGAACAATAACAACATGCATGTTGTTCTATAATCAACGGTGATAAAAGAACTAATGAAGCAAAATTGCATAAATACCTTCAACGACCTTTCCCTCGCTGTCGGTTTTACACGCTTTGATAAACTCCGAGCCCGCTGCATAGAGCTCGAAGCAATGAGGTTTATGCCTGTCTTGGACTTCTCTGACTTGAATATTCTCGAGTGGTATTATACCTCGGGGTTCCTTGTCGGTCGTGTACTCGAAGTAATACAGACAGTTGTCATTTAGGATGAACCATCGTCTTTTCCAACTCTTGTAACGTCCACCTGTAACAATTTTTCCCAAAATACGATTAATTAAGAGAAGCGACATATTAATTCAGACATTTCCTCTTTTTATTGTTATTTGTTCATTTCTATGATGTTAAAGTTGGCACAGTTGAAACGCAACAACGATTATTTGCAGGGTTCTTCAATCCATTCATTTACAAGACTCCTAATGTTTATCACAGGTTTCAACTAATTAATTTTTAATTAGTCACTAAGTTGTACTAATTTCAAGTGGTTTTAGTATGCACGAGAATCAAAGCCAAAAAAAATATCGTTCCTTTCCAACGATGAAAACTTTCAACATCACTTATTGTTGGTCTACACACGCAAACACACAAATGAACGAAATGGCTACACAGCTACATCTTTTAACAATCGCGAAACGATGAGAGATGGGAAATTTTATTATCATCTATTTACCTGCTAGCTCCGTCAGGGCAGCAGTGTCGGTCAGTGAGAGGCAACACACAAAAAGCTCAGTGAGTCGAGAAACAGGATAAGCATGTCGATTTATCGTATCGTTGAACATTTGTATTATTTTTAAGTTTTTAAATATAAATCATGATTTTTGAACAAAGCGCAAGACTAATCTTTTTGCAATTTACTGAAATGAAGTCTCTGTCAATATCTTTGGGATGTAATTTTGAAAAATTTGATTTTCATTTATTTTTATCGCTTTGGCAATTCGAAGTTTGTCCTCTCAAAGAATGATAAAGTGCAATTCAAAGAGAGCAAAAGAGAAAGAAAGGTACATCTACGTTGCCTAATATCCGGATAAGAGAATCGAATAGTCAATTAACGTTTACCTTGTTTCCACAGCCAGCCTTCTTTGTCGGGGTTGAAGAACGTGTGCATCAAATCGTTTCCATCGTCCTCTGGTATTTTGAAAGGTTCCGTTTTTATACTCTCGTACAAGCTCTGAAATTTACAAGAATATTAGAATTTTGAAGATTTCGCTCACACCAATGGTGATAAAAATGATTTCATTTCAACAATTAAATAGAGAAACACACACCAATTGGAGGAATCATAGATTTGTGGAGTAATTTTTGTCTCAATAAATTTAAGTCAATAAACAAATATACATTATTATGAACGATGCTAAGCGAAATGATTTCCTTGTAGAAGAATTTCAAGAATTTTATAAGCCGAGTGATATTATAAAAATTACTTGATTATGCATATATTTAAAAATTCCTGTTCAGCTTTTGCACAGACATTCCTTTCAAAGAGGTGGAAAAAATGTGGCGAACGGAATTCTGTGCATCGCTACTGGTTTATACAATTTTTTTTGTCCATGTCGTCGGGGAAAGTTCATTGACTAGACACGGCGCTTCGTGATATATTAACGCCTGGATATATATTAGTTAATGGAGGCAATTTCACGACTTCACTATAATCGTACAATAAAGTATATAAAGTTACGAGTGTCTCGTCTCACGAATGTGCAACGTGCGGAGGAGCTTGCATAAATCTGTCATTAGCGAATCATTGAAACAGAGTGGTGAAATCGTCCCGTCCTCCCTCACTCACTCGTACGTTACACGTATTGCATAGAATGAATATTACTCTGTACTATATACGCACGTGAAACATATATAGCTCGTATAATTTGCGTCGTATGAGTTACATAAGCAAGTCAATTATTTCATATTCCGGGGCGTCGAGAACCGCATGCAGGATGCAACGAAACGAGCACGTTAAATTTCGCCAACCGCTCAAACTTCGTGATTGTAAGATCAAAACGTATTTTCAAACGGATGGACAAAAAAAAATCATTCGTTTGTGTGTTAATTACTAGCTCTGTACGGTTATCTTTTTATCGTTGAAGAAATACTGGCACTGAAAGTTGTTTCCTGAGTTTTTAAAATAGGTGGAATTTTCCATTCAAAATTAGAAAGTAAGCTAAATTATGAAAAAATAAAATAAAATATCTTTCGTAATGAGTTTTTAATGAAATTAATATTTCTCTGCAGTTACTAATCCAAGTTTTAATAATGTATGTCATTAGAGAAATAGAGAATAATCATTTAAAATTGATGAATAAATTGAACTACAGGGGAAGCGGAATTACAAGTGAAAAGTGTTATACTGGAAAATAATCAAGTTATTAATTTAATATGGAAAGAGAACGGAGGGATTACGTTAATAGGTATTTTTCATTCGAAATTCATTTTAATTATACGAAGAGTTTCTGGATTTTCCGTATTGTGAAACAGCGACGCCTGATTCGATTCATTGATTTTTTAGAGAAAACATTCGATTTCAAACTCCACGACCTTCGTACACGTCATGAAAAAAACAAACAGAGAAAAGTGGGGTGATAAGAGGTAAGGGTAACATTTGACGAAATTAGCAAACAACGAGCCAATGACTAATGTAACGTGGCTTTAGAGGAGATCAAAGATCAGGCACGATCGGGTTGAAGTTACAATTTGTGTGTGCACGTTAACATGTGTGGTTTTGTAATATCATGTAACACGCAGTGTTGCCGATTTACCATAAAATCGATCTTTGGCTAGTCCCCTTCTATCGCGTATCAAGAAAAAAACGACGAGAGAGAGAGAGAGAGAGGATATTAATACCGGTGCTTTTGGCCCACTATATAAGCGAGTGTGGCAGACGACAGCAAACATAATAAATCCGGTAAAATGAAAGCAGACACAGTCGGCTGGGAGAGATGTTAAAATTCGCAATTCCTGTAGTCTCCAAGACTCAAAATATAAAATATTAATACAAAACGTTATCAATATTTATAATATTTACTTGCTATAAAATGATGTTGATGTTTGTATTGCAGTAATTAAACGATTTTTTTTTTCTTGAATCGTTACCTATTAACTTTCTGGCCGGTTCTGACTGCGTCAATTGTTCGATCGTTGTCTACAGATTAGATAACAAATCTTGCCACAGTTCGTTTCTGATTTGGTCACCGTTAGAATCTGACGTCGTTTTTTTCGGAGTTCTCATCAACAACGATAAATTTAAAAAGATCGAATAGCACTTGTGGAATTCGAAAGGCAATCTTTTCAACTAATTTTCTTCAAAATCAATACACAGAATTTCATAATCTATTGGAATTATTGACCAATTCCCGACTGGATTTTTTGAAAGTTGGAATACTAATCGTTATTGCGTACAAAAAAAAATTTACCGTGCTTAAATAATATTTATATAAAGAAATGAGGTAAAATGCTGCTCTTCATACACGTTAAATAAATGTCAAACTTTCGGAAATAGTTTTATGCAAAGTTTAATACTATAATCAAATTAATGGACGATTATTATTCGTATTACAGCAAATTTTATCAACGTAGAAAAATATCAATAAGCATAGATTCACAGAAACGTCAACTACAACATTTAAAATTCAACGATGCTATCATCGACAATTTTAGAAGTTTCATCGGTAATTTTTGATCGATCTTGAACTACCACTTCTTATTTCTTTCCTCAAAAGATTCTCAACAAATTCACAACGTCGATTTCTTTTGCTTGTTGATGTTGAAATAGTGGCAATTTTTTAATGAAAAAAAATAATAATAATTTTGCCGATTAAACAAGGCGCTGTAACATTGAAAAAATGAAATTTGAAAAATTGACGGAGGGATGGAGTAGCGTTTTCCGGAAGTTTTTCCAAAGTTAATTGTTTATTGATGTCCTACCGCTCTTCAAGAATGCAACTGAACAGTTTTCACTGTCGGAGTATGCTTAATATATCAAGAAAAATAAAAGTTACGACATACAACTTTTATTTTTTCCGAGAATTGAACTGTGTGAAATACGGCACACAAAGACTAAAAGTTAAAAAAAGGATTCATTTTCGCTGTCTCAATGGGCAAGAAAACAGTGGGAAGCTAAAAAAATCGACGCATTCCAACGAGTGAGTTTCAATAGCATAAATTTTTTTTGTTAGTGAGTGTAGGTGATAATTGTCTTGGAATTATCATCCAAGTGAGAATGAGAAGAATACGGAGCAGTAGAAGATAAAGAATGTAAAAAGAAGAGTTATCTTACCACTAGGAGTTCACGGGGAAGATCACCACCGTTGTTGATGCCACGATTCATCGTTATAAATTGTTCGACGCTGGGTTTATCCTTGACGCTGGGATTGTGCAACGATGTGTTTAGCATTATTATCGCAAAGCTTAGTACGTAACAGGTGTCGGTATTGGTGAAAATATTTGGATTCAATTGGCAGTAACGCTGAGCAAAGCACTCCATCATACGATCAATTTTTTGTGCCTCGCCGGGCAATCTAAACGACCACAAAAATTGTCGTAATGCTTGGACCAATATGAGATCGGTAAAATCGTGAAGTTCAACGAATGCTCGCAAAACACGCTCGTTGAAGTCATGACGTTCGCCAAGATAATCGCCGATTGCAGTTTTATTGAGTCCTTCTCCTTTGTACAAAAATTGTGCAACGTCCTCAGGAGTTGGTGCGAGAAGATTGTGGTCGATCAGATATTCGATTCCTTTCTTCGGATCCATATTGAATTTTTTACGTCCGATCGATGTTTGTTTCGCTTTATTCGTCGGTTTGGACTCGTCGGCTGCCAAACCTCCACCCTCCATTGCCTCCATCTCGGCGACAACTTCTCCCAGCTCATCTTTCAATTGCTGCAACAAGCAAACGAAAGATATTCATTTTTTTATTCATCACATAGTTTGCATTTCTGTACTTTTTTCATATTGCTAACTGTTCGATTTTCGTTCATGAATAGTTCAATCACGGCAACGAAACCTTTTTATTTTAGTCCTGAATATCTTAAACTGTATGAAAATCTTCGACACTACTGAAAAAAAAAGAATTGATATTCGGTCCATTCGGTTAATGTAAATATTGCCATCGGATCAAGAAGCGCGAGACCGATCGGATATCAAGGGTTAAAAGAACAAACCGACGTACTCGGGTTGTGTTCCACCCTCTAATGTCCTCGAATATGACGTTTTTTTAATGGCTTTTCATTTTCAGAGAAAAGTTTTTTTGTAAATACTTAGGATACCACGGTTATTGAAGAAACTCGTTTATATTCACATAAAATGTTGCTACGAAATTATCAATAGAGAGAATCTGGCTCGAGGAAAGTATCGTAATATATGTTTGGTCATCTTGAAAAGCAATTGAACGACAAAATAACCGTGAAATGATAATAAAGAAATGGGGAGTATCGTGAGACTGCCCGTATAGACGGGCAATCACCAAAACTCGAGGCTCTAATAATAACCGATGCGATGTGACCGTAGATATCCGGGCCATAATTACTCCGCAAAGTATTTGAGTCTCTAGAAGTCGTCACTACGTGGCATCCGTGAAACTCGGCCAAAGCGACTATCCGGCTTATTACAGCACGCTGTCTCTCGACGTCGAGGGTTGCGTCAAGAGGCAGCTCCGTTAAGAAGTCATACTTTTTAAATACGGTAATAATATGAGAGCAATAAACGCATGAGTATACGTGAAATGCTGTTTTTTTTTCTTTTTTTTTTAACGATGTACCGATAATAAAACTTTTTGCATCTCGAACATGAAAATTGGTTGGTATTGCACAAATTTGAAATTTTTCGGTACGAAAAATATGAGGCAGAATGAGACTTTCTAATTGAACTATATTTGCCTAATTATGGGCTATTAAAAAATGTACGTATTCGAAATGTCAGCTAAGCTCAATTTGCCATTAAATAAGATCTTTTTCCTACAATTACAAAAACACGTCACTTTAGTCATTAGTCACTTTAACGAACTTTGGGGAGCTATTGAAATCCTCTCAGCAATATTCCCAAAACACACTCTACTCAATGTTTTTAATTCAAAGACACCCACTAACAGTCATATTGTAATATTCTATCGTCACGATATAGAACGACACGAAAATGTCCATATACGAAAAAAAAAAAATTCTTCAAAAGAATGTCAAATACTTTGTGATGAATATTTCTAAACATTAATTCTTAACAACAAAAAAAGATGCTCCATGAGAAAACCATAGTTTTAAAAGTCGCAGCAATACATTTCTCAAATGAAATTCCACAGATTTATGAAAATGTACCTGGCAAAAAATGCCGTATGTTCGAAGCGGCGGAATGAAACCTTCGAAGCTGTCGAACTATAGATATCGTATCAGATTCTCCATATAGTAGAGAGAAGAAAATTTATCCGGATTCCCAAGTTGATCGTATAAAGACTGCGTAATCGGATGGACTATGAATGTAAGAAAAGAAAAAAAATAGCGTAGAAAAAAACATTTGTTGTTTAGGACTTTATCAGCGTACAAGCAAAAGATAATTTTACACATTTATCGATCGGAATTTCTCGTATACAAATATATGTGTAATATATAATACATGAATGAAGAATATATAATGATGAAGTGATCGCTAGATTTAACCCTTTTCACTCGCCCTCCTTGCGTGCCAGTAACTACGCACACGCGATCATTATTTATTCACGATAGAACGAAAGACGGAGATAGCGAAAAAGAAAAAAAAACATGCAAAAAGATGACATAGGGGGAGATATAAATGCGAATATAGATACGGAAAGTATGTAATTTTTGCACGGCAAAAGAGTTTTCTAAGTTACCATGGTTTCAACGTTGTTTTTTCTTTTCCTTTTTTTTTCGCGATTCCGTACAGTAGACTTTTACTGTGCGTTATAGAACAACTTGTACACGATTGAATGTAGTTGGGGGGAAAACTTTACTTGGGAAAAGAAAGCGAGTTGTAAGAGCGTAATGGCAAACACGAGGGTTGCAATGATGCGATCGTTCGTTAGGGAATTAAGGGAGAAGCGAAAGACATACGTACTGAAAACTGTTCACCCTCAAACATAGACGGTCGCTTATATATGACGGTTCGTGTAATTGCAAAAGGGAATTCTACACTTTTCCGGCCACGTGAGTATCGTTATCTACACCATATTCGATCTACGTACGTGCATTTGTACTTAGGGGACACCGGGGTTATTTTGTACACGAACGTTAAATCCAACGTAGTTGGGATAGAAAACTTTAATGAAGTAAACAACAATTCTGTTTGGATTTAATTGAAAGTATAGTCCAAATCTCCAAGATACAAATGATATTTGAAATTATATTTCGAACTCGGGGATTACAGAGGTTTCAAAATTATCATACATATTTTTACTAATCTATTGAAAATAGCATCGAAAATGATTTCAAAGGAAATGAAACGTGAATACATAAAACGTGGAGTGATCGTTCTTTGATATTTTATGCAAATTAGTAACAAGAAAGATATCCGTTTCCAGGTACAGTATAGTAACCATATAATTTGTCTGACAGACGAGTGGTGAATCGATTAAACGTACTGGAGCATAGGTAAATCGTATCCACCATAAAACAGAAAGGAAAGTTTTTATATCATCCGAAGGGAGTTAAGAGCCTTTTTTTATCTCGGTCATTGGCATCATCGAGAAAAAGATCTGTGTATGAAAACGTATTTTAGAAAAAACGCTGTTTTATTTTTTTACTTTCCTTATTCTTGTGCCATAAGCGATATTCTGCCCTATACAGTTTTATAAAAAAATACGTGGGAATGAAAATACTGGTAACTGGGGAACGCAATAACGAGGGTGAGAAAATGAAGGGTGTAAAATATCTTGCGATATCTATATATGCACCAGGGGATGAGGGTACGAACGTTTCCCGTCTTGTTCATTGACCCGAGGAAAGTTCATGTTGTGTATATTCCTGCAGTGTCAAAAAAAAACTCTTGCCAATATAGTAAGTAATAAACACAGTTCGAAAAAAAGTACAATAACAAATCGAAGCATAAAATTGCATGTTGGTATGGAAATCTCATGGACATGAACATTGTGGATGATAATTTGAAGGAAAACAGATTCGAATGAACGTTCAATCCCTTAATTTTTACATTTAAATCTAGGAACTGTCCAAATTATGTAATTTATCAGAGAGCTTAAAGGAAAATGGAAAACAAAAATTTCAATAAATATGATTACAAATTTATATCATCAATTTGTGTAATATTTTGTAGCATTAAAACGTTGCACGATATGTAATTTGTTGCCCTAAAATAAGCTCCTGTCGATAAACAGTTCTTGTCAAGGGACAAAATGTTCGTGATCCCCGGGGAGTGGTAAGTCAAATGTAAACATGCTCATTTTTCTTTTATTTTTTCCGGACGTAACTTTCGTGGTAAAATATTACACTAAGTTGCGGTGCACGGTCAGAAACGAAGGGACAAATAATAAATATGAGCTCGACATAGAAAGAGATAGAAAGAAAGAGGAAGATAATAATCGCGATAAAGAAAAGAGGTGCGGTAAGCTTTTTTTTCTTTTCCTCAATGGCATTCATCGCAACGATGACGACGAAGCCAGAGACGAGACGATATTAAACTGATCCTTCGACGGGGAAACGGTTGCGCCGTTGCTCTCGAGACACGTGTAAAAAAGAGGACCGACGGTGCAAAAGGTGTAGGGAGAGATGTATATGTTAACATCCATACAACTGTACTTCACTGTACTAACGAAATAGACACCCGAAGGGATCGTTAAAGCCGAGGGGTGTGGCTTTCCTTTATTCACCTCCGTTTTATTCATTCTCCTTTCGCTTTTTCCAAGTTTGTTATCAAGTCGAGAAACGGATCACTGGTCCAGACGGTGGATATGTTTCAAGTAAACAATCGAAATTGCTAAGAGTTACAATTATTAGCAGCAGCCGCACTGTCATCAAATAATTCATAAATTAACATGAATTCAAAATGTCAAAGCGTTTCTACTCTCGAACCGTTTTCCGGCAGCTTCTACACTAAAATAGAAAATCTATTTCGAAGAGTTCGGAAATTGTGGGAGTTTTATTTCATGAAAATTGGAGACCCGCTCGTATATTTCTCGATGAAAAAAAAAAAAAAAAACATCCGGACTATTTTCATTTCGAACCCGATCTCGTCTTTTGATACATTACACATCGATGAAAAAAGTGTAATTATTTTTAATTTTGTTACAAAACTAGTTCGTTTTTCAATCTTCGAAAGGCAAACGAAAAATCGCTTGAAGCTACACCACTCTGGAGATGCGATAATTATGAAAATACAGCGAGGTTGAAAAAAAAGTGTCCTTCCTCCGTTAACGAGGATTCATGCACGCGCACATTTCTCACCCGTCTATATACCTATATATACGGTCTAAAGAGTTGTTTTTTTTTCGGTTTGTAACACCAAAAGGACGAGAAGGGCATTTGCGTGTGGTAGAGACGTATTTGAATATGAGAGAGCTCAAGGATCGTTGAAAATGAAGACAAGGAGTAAGAGGACTGAGGAGAGAAGACGACACGGTTGGTGGTCTCTCCTCGTTCACGTCTTCACAAATACGATGTTGCATTGTACGTGCCCCTATTTACTATACATAATTTTACACATGCTCGTACGTATACACGGATTCCGATGTAAATTGAGTGTCCTTGTTCTTATATTATATTAACAGTGGCTAGAAATATTGTTGCAAATGCAAGTGTGTAATTACTAACAATTATGTAATTTTTTTTCCATTTAAAATTGAAATTCCAGACACCTCTTATTCTCTTGTTCTCCGTATCAACTCCAAATTATTATTTCGTACTTTTTTTGATAATTTTGATGATGTAGGAGGTTTTCATGGTAAGACTATAACAAAATTCTTTCATTGTTTACCAAAATATAAAATTCATACGATTATGATCATAATTAATGCAATGAATATTCCTCTTTGCGTTTCAACGATACAAACTTGAATATTATCGGATTTGTAGATTATACTATCAATAGAGGGGATTGAGAATAATTATATGTTTGTTTCGCCTACCGATATAGTATGGGGAGGCGACACAGTTTTGAATGTTGATATATTCTTGTCTCCTATATACAGATATACAAGGAGATTAAAAAGTACCCAAAACGAAATAATCCCTTCTTCCTCCGTCCAAAATTAGCCTGCGGTATAATCGAACTTTCGAAATTTTAGTAGATGACAAACATTGTGGGATTAGAAGTTATAACGTCGAACGCAACGCGAGGGGTAATTTGGTGAATCACAATCTTTTGATTTTGTAAAAATGTTGTTTTTTCTTTCCATTCAATATTCATAATGTAGTTTCATTAAAAAAGTCGAAAAACATATTGCAACAAAATGAAGTTTGTGTAAAAAAGAAATACGATTCATGGAAATTATGGAGCTCGGATCGTAGTGCACGAATTTCATGTTCCTCCGAAACTGTATCGTATGAATATATGGATATGTCGCGTGTAAACGGCTTTATAGACCGAATGTGCAAGTTTATGTCTTTATAAAAATCAGTACGGTATGTAGATGGATCGTAAAGAATATATGCCAAGAGTCCACAACCAAAAAGACTCAAATCTTATTGCATACGAGTGAATCAACGCAAATTACGCCCTTTCGAACTGCGGATTGACGTACTATACTAAACAGTAGAAGAATAGGCCACTCGGATCTTGGAGTGTGTTATGTATCACCTATAAAACGTGTGGCGTGTCGACTAAAGACGTCGACGACGAAGACGAGTTTTTCATTCTTTTATTCTTCGGTTTCTTGCATCCGGTCGGCCTTAGGTCGTTCCCAACTTTTCTCTCCCTCTCTCTCTCTCTCTCTCTCTCTCTCTAGTTTATTTCTTGCCTTGTGTTCCTCTCCTTTTCTTCTTTTCTGTATTTCCATTTACCTCATCATCTCTCTTTCTTTCTCTCTGTCTTTTTTTGTCTTTTCTGCAAACACTCACAAAAATCTACTGAACAAAGCTTTGCATCTACATGAACGTAATGTACGTCGATGCGTGAGAAAACCACAAAGAATGATTCATTCTCGACGTCAACTAATTTATGCATCAGTACTCTCATTGCATTGTTAGCTAACGATATTGTGCGAAAATTCGTTCATTTCGTAACTTTTTTTTTCGACTCACATTTTGACAGATTTCTGACATACTAAAAACACATTTTTTAAATCAACATAGAAAGTAGTAAAATAAAAAGTAAAAGACACATTCAAACATTTCGAATAATGTTCAATCATTATTGGAATGCAACGAAATTCCTGTCTTTCTCCACTGGAGCTCAAAATTAAAATACAGTTTGTGGTTAAGACAATTACCAGATCGTTAATTTGCGATTAACAACGAAACCTACAAGAAAAATTGGGCCTGTTTAAATATAATTGAAGAAATTATGAATAAAAGAAAAAAATCGTTTCAACGATACAAATTTCAATACCCTAAAGTTTAATTTTACATATGCACATAATGAAGTACGTTTACTTGTATACAAAATGCTGAGTAAACTTTTTTTCTTCCAACAAATTTTCTGGCTAGTTGTGCATTTCTCCAAGAGCTCACGCTCTGTCGACAATGATCCGTTTTCTTGTTCACCTCCTTCTCTCTCTCTCTCTCTCTCTTGGTTTCACAACGAGGTTCCGTACACAGAACATCCCAAAGTCCCGAGGTACGGAGCCAGCTGGCACGACACTAACGTCGTTTATGCTCTTCGCATAGAGCAGGGAGGAAAACGAGCGACGACGACGATCGTGTCGGACGTTAGAATGTACTACGTACTACATACGTGTATATATAATATGCGGATACAGTCTGTGGCTTGTGACACACGCACAAAATTGTATCGAACACTGAAAGTCTTGAGGCCGGTATTCGTACATTTTTTAAATACTAAATTATCTCAAATACGCCTTTGTGATTTTAAATCCCCGAAATATACATAAGGTACCATTTGTATATGGACGTAAAGTAACGAGAAAGTGAGGGTTCGATCGAGGGTCCGACATAATTAACCGGGCTATTTGCATCGTTTCGTTAGCGGACACAAACGAGACTCGAACGATCGAGAGAATCGTTCTCGTTGGTTTTTTTTTCTTTTCGAAGAAGAGATTTTTTCCTGTTCCAAGCGATTAAAAGAGAAAATCACTTTGTGCCCGATTTCTTGTCAGATCAAAATTACTGACTTGAATTCATGCCAATTAATTTATAGCGAGAATATACCTAAATTTTCTCACATAATTATGCTTATTACGTATTATTATATTTATATAATAATTTAGTTAGGTTTAGAAAACGTGTTTCAAAACACCAAAGTTGAAAAATTGATTGAAAAATATTTGCATTCAATTAATTTTGGAAATAGTACGTGATTCAAATAATTGAAATAATCGTAACAAAAAAAAAAGCGATTGACTCAAATTTCAGCTGCTATATAACAATGCTAATTTACAGACAGCCGTTTTTTTAATAAATATTGTCAATATTGAAATTTTAAATCTCCGCCGGTGAAATAACTGTAAATACATAAATAACAATCGGCTCGTTAGATTCAGAGTTTGTGTGAAATGTAATTCGCAAAAATAACTGATATGCTGTCTGCACATACATACGAACTTTCTTCGTCGC
Source organism: Campoletis sonorensis (assembly GCA_013761285.1). Lineage (NCBI taxonomy): Eukaryota > Metazoa > Arthropoda > Insecta > Hymenoptera > Ichneumonidae > Campoletis > Campoletis sonorensis. The sequence continues at coordinate 158,577 of JACEOJ010000198.1, forward strand.
GATTAAGTCACAATCTAGGACACTCTTAGGTTATACATAGTATCAACTTACGTATACCATTTTCACTTGGCCCAATACACTCCTAACCATAATTAAATTCGTCCGGAATTCTTCAATCGAATCTCGGACGTTCAGGTTGCTTGGATATGCTATTTTTGTTCTACAGTCTTTTCTCTCCCACTTTTTATCTCGCCCTAATACATCGGTGTCGTCGAGCGGTTTGTGATGGTCGCGAGTATAGATGGCATTTTACCAGAATGTATACGAGCATACGTACACATAGGAAAACTCGTGTACATAAGTCAATTTGGCACGATTGCACCCTCGCCAACGTCTACTAGATTATTCTTGTCAAAGTCTGTCGTTGAATGTATTCTCACGGGTCATTCGCATTTTCTCTTGGTCCTCGTGGTTTGCCGATTCGACAAAAACGTTTTATAAGTTTACAACAAACTGTCAACCTCTACCAAAAGGTTATATTCTGTACGATAAAAAATACATACGACGTGATAGCAGCATCAATTAATCGGACAAGTCTGCTGTTCAACGGTTTTTGTGCATGCGTTCGTCATTTTCATTCGCGCATACCGCGGATATGAATTCAACAAGGGGAGAAAAAAACAACGGACACGATTTCATATCAATTTGCCTCCCCCCTAACCGGATACAACGGTGCTGCAATGGCCTCTCTCTGCTTCAAAGTGCACATGTACATATGTAACTCCGCGAGAGAGTTCACGAGCTAATTATCATGGTAATGATAAAACCTCGTCTTCTGTACGTTACTATATTTATACGCATACACATATGAAGGTTTTTTTTTCTTTCTATTACTTTATTCCCCTTAAGCACTGAAGGAGACTCTGACCTCGCGGTCGTCGCTATTTCGCTCGTATATATGCAGAGCTTCCTGTGCCTCCCTCGACTATCGCATAATCATAATGCACGGGAAATGAAAAATACCCGAGGCACGTGCGACTGATTAGAATTGTATTTAAACAATTGTTCCCTTTATACATTTTGAAACATTGTCCCGAGCGTGAATAAACTTTTTTTTTTTGCAATTTTTTTTTATCAAGATGAGTGCATGTTCTAATTAGCGTATCATCAGAATATTTTTTTTTCTTGAAGCCATCGAACGTCAAAGAAAATGGTGAAAAATAATTCATTCCGGTACATTGTTATTATTTCGACTTAAAATATAACAATTTTTCATGTATGCAAACATTTTTCAAGTTACGCTTCAATAAATAAATAAAAATGGGTCAAGTGTTTTGAAAAAATGCTACGAAAGGGAAAACATCGCTTCTCAGCAAACGAGAGGAAAAGGGAAACCACACAAGTGCTAGGAGGATGTTGTAAACGTAACGCTTTTATCTCGGTCACGAAAAGCACGATTTATCCTTGCCACGACTAGAAACTTTATATACACGAGCAACCAAAGGAGCGAGTACTTGATCGTGAATACAGTCCTCTCAATGTATGAATGGACACGAAGTGCATACAGCCGCATCAACGTTTTAATAAAAGGAAAAAAAGGGCTCGTGTACGAAAGACGATATTCCAAAAGGGTTGGAGGTTAGTGAGGAAGCTTAGAGAGGAAGAAGTGAAATGGTGCTTGGTTCGAGAGTAGACCACGCGTGATTTATCGAGTCTTGTGGTTTGCCAGTTGCTCACGATGTCTAGTACGACCATTTCTTACTTTTTATTTTTATGCTATAAATCTGCACGCCCTAACATCTTAACCAGAGTTCGTGCACTCCATTAATGGACGCAATTTAATGGATACCTGCCAATAATTAACGCTCGACAAATTATATCTTACGTTTTCCCAGTTCTAAATTAATGGTATATTGAGTTTTTCTTTGTTCATTCGTGATACGAAAAATTTGAATTTTTTCCTATTTAACCAGTTTTACTAAAGGATTTCTTTTTTAAGTACCACAAAAAGACTGTTCAGTTATCATAATCGAACACGGCCTACAACTTTTAGGCTCTTTACACAAGAAGAAACTATTTATTTATTAAAAATTCTATACACTACTATTTTTTTCAATGTAAGAATTACGATGGTTTTCTGACATATACTCCCATTCAAATATGTAATATTTTTGAATTGTCCGGGCACCCTATATACGAATTCAATCCTTGAAAAAATGTGATGAAAAGAAGAAATTTTTCGTCCATGTTTTTTTTTTCGTCCATATTTTCTAATTGATTTTTTTGGAACAGTGACACGTGAAATTGCGACAGGAATGGTGAATTAAAAAATCTGTACATTGCAACGCGGTTTGTGTTTTTATCAATTTAAGGGAGTTATCTGCAAAGGGAACGATGACTGTGAACACCACAATTATTGATCGCTGTACAATGATGACAAGGGCATTGAGATCTATTCAAGTGAGGTCAGAGTTCAGGGGCCCGTCGACAATCCCTTCTCATCAAGATGGACAGGTTGAATGATTGCGACTTGGGGGCGCCAGTTCGAAACCATTTGTAGATGGATACTAAAATCCAGTATGGTTAAAAGAAAAGTTGAAGTTAAGCATTCACTGCGTTTATGCTTTTTCCAAAAAAATATTCTTTTATTAGATATTTTTTACCATAATCTCCTAATCGAAAATTTGGCGAAAGATTGTCGGCATTCTCACACATCAATAGGTGAATGATGTACTCGAGAATGAAACAACAATAAAAGCAACAATTTATCTCTTAGATTTCCGTCGTCAGATAAGGATAATACGTGTCACGTTCAACGTCTTGCGTATCTTTTGAAAAAAGCGAGAGAATGCTTACAATGTGATGTACGTAAGAGGGTATTTCATTTCACACGTGTCTCAGGTTTCACAAGACGAAAATGTGCGATGATGGCTTCGTTTTTAAATATATAAGAAAAAAAAAAACATCAACCTGATGTTTAATCACAATGTCTTCTTTTTTCCACCGCCTTTTTACAGTTTCTCTTGCACATTTGCCAAATTATGCGAACGTTTCGAAAATTGTTTAATGTGTCAGAGCGAATAATATTCTTTCGTTTCTTCTTATACATACAAACTTCTCCGATATTTCGATAAATTTATTTCACTTTTACTTTTCATCGAAGTATTGTTGATACGGTAGATATAAATGAATTTTTCACAAAAGTCCTTGAGGAGTTTGCATTTCTCGTGTGTGACACAACATTTTAGAATTTCGGCATCGCTGAAAATGTTCTCGGTACTCTGGTTGTTCATCATACAAATATTTTAGGCAAACGTAAGATAATATTGCGTACTGTGAATGACAGGCTTATTATCGAAAGTTCTGAACGCGGTTATTTGACGAAGTCGCTTTCAACCACAGAAATGATGCCTACCGTAGCATTTCGAATCGAACATTGTTTATGTATGAATAATTATCGAAATTACGTATTCATGAGCGATGGGAAGGGCTTCCCTGACCTTTGTTATTGTTATGATGATACTCATACAACTTTTATCATTGAAATAAATATTTCGAATGCTGCGAATTCTTATTTTAACATCTACATTGGAATTCTGTTGATTTTGCGTGAAATAAGAGAAACCACAATTATTCGTTATTGGCTCTCTGCATTTATGAAAAATGTCGAAAAAGTGGAAGAATGAAGGAACAAGGTCGTGAAAAGCTCTTGTTTTATTCACATCTCGACCCAGTTTAATGAATGGACGTTGTACAAACGTTCTTGACGCTTATGTAACTGCCGGACCTAGCATTTTCGATTACCGCGTATTCCCTCTCGTGCAGACATACGCACGCTCACAAAGTACATGAAACCTAACAAATTTTTGCTGGCTCTGCTGTATTATTTTCCCTTGAAATCCTGTTACGAAGCACAGTATCTAAAGGAAGAAAAAAATTCAATTCTTCACGGACATGTTTGTTTGTACGACTCCTTCTCCCAAGAACTTTTTTTTTTTTATCGCAACTTTCGGAACGTTCTTCGACGCATCGTGACTCGTGCGGATTTTGTCAAGGCCACGGTGGGAAGACTTTTGGATGTTTGCCAATTTCTAATCGTTCGTCATACATACACATCGTCTTTACTATATTTCGCAGACACGCGCGAACTCTTTTTTTTCAAGTAAACGGACAAGAAATAAGAACAACGTTGTATAATCATAAACTAAGAATTATTATAAAAATTTTATACCTCGTGGGCATGAAATATATATGGTGCGTCCTCAACAAAGCTTCTTTTATTCTTAATAATTTTTCATAACAAATAATGGCCTCAAATTTGTGACAGAATATAAAGGGTTTTCGAACTGTTGAGCGAATATACAAAACACGAGTTTTATATTATTGGTAAACTTAGAAGGTACCGATAAAATATAATCGATGATGTGACCCGAAGGATCGTAAATTCCAGGAGGATTGAAAAACCGACAACCGCATCATAGGTTAAAAATAGCCGAGAGGCTTGAACTGTAAATAAAAGTCACGCCATCCGAACAGCACAAATTTGGGTAGGATAAAAATTTATTAGAAAAATAAGGAATGTTTAATCTATAAACACCGGTGAATGATTATTGTGAAAGACATTTATTCTCACTCCTTAAAACTTATTCGTTGCGAATCGACAAATTCTATGAATAAATGTATTCTTTTTTTTCTCTCTGCTTCTTCCTCCAGGTGTTTATAATGCATACGTTTATACACATGACACAGTCTGAGCCAGACACGTCTGGTTTGAACAATACCAGAAACCGACTGTCTCCGAAATTTATCCATATTTATATATAACAATCATCAAAAGATTCAGAGAGACTATACGTCACAAACTTATCGATCTATCCAGTCTATATTTTTTCTAAGAACTATTCCAACTTTACCAAACATTTTCGATACGTAATTAAGAATTGACAAACGTAAGAAAAGCCGTTCATCCAGTTAGATTTTTACAAATTTTTCTACGAGCCTGGAAAACTGAAAGAATTACAAGATTCGCTGCACAAGCAGAGCACGATGTGCGATAATTGCTTGTTAACCCAAAGTCTCTTGAAACCGAAGAAATTGAGCGCATACCTGATGATGATATTGTCAAGATGTAACGAAAGAGGTGACCAGCGACACATTTATCCGGTCAACGACATGAGCTCAGTATGCTAAGCTTTATGACATTATTTGTTGAGCCCGAGTAAACGATAATAGACATTGTTTTTTTTTTTTTTTTTTTATAACCATCAGGATCTTTTGTTTTCATCATGGGTCGTTAGGAGATAAACGTATCATGTAGAAAAGCGAGGAGCACTCAGGGGAATCGTTTCTACATAAATAAAATGTATATATGGAGGGTTCGGTTTAACTTAACATACAACCACGAGTTAGGAAAAAAATGTAGATATACCGTCGCTGCAGAGAAAGATATCGTGTACTCGACCTATTTCATCCAATATCCGTACAGAGAAAAAAATCCCCATATTTCATAAGCCACCTCTCCTTTTTTTAAATTTGTATTGATGTACCTGCTCCAATGACTTTTTCTGTGTCGCTACATTTTGTAATAAATCTTCCCACACAAAATATACGGCGAGCTGGAGTAATAAATGACGTCGGAATAAATGGAACGAGGTAATTCCTTTCAAAGAAATGCTTCATCGAACGTTGCTAATTAATTTAGATATTCTAAGTCACGATTTAATAAATTCAAAGCCTTTTACATGGATGCAACACGATCGAAAAAATGCTCTATAACAGCTCCTTGTTGTGGTAATTTTTTATTTCGTTTTATTTTTAAATCTCCAATGAATTACTTGGGTTTCTGATATCATTTGAACTCCATGAGAATAACAAAAAAATCAGATTGAGGTGAAATTTGGAGCTATTTACTTGAAATTTGGTGCTCAGGGCTTTTTAGAGTCGCTGACAACGAATGTCAACTTGAAATGAGGGAATTTTGAATTCGTTGTTTGTTCATTTTTTAAACTGAAACCACAGGGTACACATTTTTTTGAAACAATGATAGAACATTTTTTGGAGTGTTTTAAGAGAGCGGAAGAGTTGCCATTTACAACAAAGTACGAAATTCGACTGTTTATTGATGTGTGGTTTTTGCGCAATTAACAAGTAATTGTAAATTTTTTCAAGGATGATGTTGAAATAGCACTGCAATAACTAAAAAACTGCAGAAAATTCATTAACTTCCTAATAGCCCGAAGAGCCGGTCTTTCCAAATGGACTACTGCATCGCATTTGTACGAGGGCCAAAAGAAATCGATGTGAAAAACCTGAGTTTCGGTAGGTTAGCAAACTAAAAAAACGTTATATGATGCAATAAAAAAATTGGTACGCGCTAACTTTCGCTGTTTTCTCGGGAACATTGTTCGAATTACAATCTACTATGACGATGGCGAGTATGCATTGTGATAACGCGTAAATTTATCGTGACTCCCTCGGGTCGTTGTATAACGTCATACACAGGACAATACATGAACAATTTCCACGAAGAAAAAAAAGGGTTTTGCGTCATCGTCGTCTGCAAGTTCCTAGTCATTCATTTATGAATTGTCCCCCTCCGCTCTCTCCGTCTCTCTCCGTGTCAAGCGCACTGTTAAGGAGAGGGGAAAATTCCGATATCTGTCGATCGCGTTCGTATTTACGCGATACGCGCTCATTCATTCAGCAATTTCGCAGAAACAATTGAGAAACGTTTCACCACTTCCTGGCTATGATTTTCGTTCATCACTTCTTTTTTTCAGTTCCATTTATTCTGCGTTTGACCATTGGACGAAATTTTTTATTTGCATGAATTTCTCGCTCGTATTGATGTTACGGAAATATCACGGATGCGCTCATGAAAAAAATTCAACTCGCCGAAGCTCAAAGTAAACAAAAAAAAAGTCATAACTAACGTGCGTAGAATTGGGAAAAAGGGAGTGAACACAAAAAGTTCGAGATCCACATGAACCATTTTGGACTGAATCAATATATGGACCGTAAATCTGTATCTCAATTGATTTTTTTTTTAACTATTATTTCGAAACTTTATTCATTTTTCTTGAAAAACTCGTCATTTTTCAATGTGACCTTAGAGTTTTAGGTACTTCATCGTTTTTTACGTGTTCATTTTTTTTTGTATTAGAACATCTCCCCTTTGTTTCATATCAAAATGTGTGGTAAATGAATTTGGTGGCCTAATTTTACTGGAACATTCTTTTTTTAATTTTTTTTTTCGAACGAACGTGATTGTACCAATCGATATAGCACGCAGTCGTTCTGTTTAATGGCATCTTTCACGATAAAATACATGACTCTTGCGAGTACACATACTATTTCGCATTTCAAGTGCATAATGCTCCATGACATCATGTGCCTGAATGCAGTTTGCATCGACGGTGCAAATCACTTTTCATTTATATCTTGTCTTGATACATAAAGAATTCATATGACGATATAATCTCGTAAATCTGATCGATTTTATCGCTGCATTTGCGTTGGAAAGAAGCTGCCAGGAAAGTTTTATTTATTGAATATCAATAAAATGTGTAAATAAAACAAAAAAGCAGAATCAAAGCTTCAATCGGAACAAATGGAGATAAAAATTTCTGATAGGACAGTTGGCATTTGAAAAACAACACAAGACCCAGTTCAGTAAATCCATTTGTTAGTGCAAAAATGTTTGAAAGAACAAAAGATCAAAACGACGTAATAAACCCATACACAGGAGAACATGTTTGAAATACTTCAGACCATTACCCAAATTTGTGAAAACACGTGGGAGCGATCGAACATTTGTTTCCACATTCTCGTGAATTTTATACGAATCAAGAATAGATACGACGCAATATATGAGTAAATGTGCTATATGTGCAATTCAATACAAATGTGAGTTATTTTTTTTCGCTATTTTTCGATCGAGAGTCTGACGTCAACGATACGAGAGAAAATTTCAGGGTTGTTGTTGTATTTTTTTTTTTTTTTTCCATACAACTTTGATGTCAATACCTAAAGGCTTCGCACTTCTGGCGGATTGAAATGCTTTATTTGTCAATGATAAACAAGAATACGACGGAGGAAAGATAACAAGTGAATTTATGGAAACTTTGTATGAGTAAGTCGCGACGAAAAATGACGACCAGTAAAAAAACAAACAGGTTACACCAATAGTGGATATTATACACTTTCCTAAGAAAAAGACGATAAGCCTTGATCAAAGCTGCTCTTTGGAGTGCTTAATACAATAATTAATATGTCCCACAAATATTGACGATGTTGAAGTTTGCATCGTTAAAATGCACCGAATTTTTTTTTGATTTTGTTTTATAGAACTCTTTTTTTCTGCAGTGTTGGGCTACGAAAGTTCGATTATGCTCGTCACTTTCGGTTGAAAAGATGAACGTAAATATTCGAATGATATAAAAATGTGTACTAATTAATAGAATAGAATTATTAGTTGTTGACCACACTGGTAAAAATATTATGTTATTGTTATTAATATTATTATTCTATGAACAACGATGCATCGATGAAGAAATCTCTATCAAACTTATTCACTTGTTTATCCGAAAGCTTATCCTTTTGATTATTTTTTTACCGACTTACGGAACTGAAATATCTTTTTGAGAAAATCGTTTGAAACTTCGTTCTAATCAATCTTGCGATAAAGAATTTCTTAATTTATCATACAACGTCATTTCTTTCATTTCGTTCGTTTTCGACCTTGAGAATTCGACGTAATGATGAAACAAATAACGACAATTAGGTTTTGATGATCGTAACAATTATGATGGCAACAATAAAATAACAATAAAAGTTATTCTATTGTTACTATGTGAAATGGTGAAATACAATACGTCTTATCTAGTTCCTTAACGTTTTACTGACCATAGACAATGTGCTCAGATCCCATGCGCTCTTCGCCTGTTTCTGATAACCCTTTTTGTTCTTTCTCCCGGGTCTTCGTAGACTGGAGAACCAGCCTGCTGCAATTGCGATAGCGCTAACGTCACGACGTTCATTTTCACCCTGAACGTCCCGTACCTCATCTAACGCATCCACCGATCTTCCCGTAAAAATCATTTTAGTTTTGTTTTTCCCTTATCGACACAAACGGTCTCGAAGCCGAAAAAAAACTGTGCTCATTTATTTGTTTGTACAACGATTTTGAAGACGTTCACTCAATCCATTCGATCAACGATCAGCTGATTCACTGATACAAACTCTCGAATATCGCATTGCTGCGTCCCGCAAAGTGACGATAACGACGCTATTTTTCTTTATTATTTACTGCACACGAGGCTCACTATTATGATTGTTTTTGTTTGGACAAAAGCACTCATTAAAGATGCATCGAACTCTTAACCTTAGTCACAAAATTATTCAGCTCCGTCACTTATTCCGTTGCTCATGCAAAATAACCTCGAAAATATGAACGCAAGAAGGAACTTGGTCGCGAAACTGTAGGTGAAGTCAAAAATGCTTCCTCCGAATGCGTCAGTTGAGATTTTAATGCACAGCGATGTTTGCACGCTTACGCCGAGTCTCGTAAATAACGATTAATCATCGATCGATTATACAGTACTTGGTCCCCTTCATATTGTGTATTTATATACGTGCATGCAGTCCAAGATCACGTTCGAAGCTCGTGGTAACTGAGTGCGAAAAAAAGAAGAAAACAATCTTCCGTTGCAAAACTCAGAGTCGCGTGCAACAAGCAATTTTTCGTTATCGACTCTTCTCGTCAATATTCAACCATCTTCATTTTTCACATATTTCACTCATCTTCTTTTTCTCTTATTCGCTACAACGCGCTGTTATTTCATTATTCAAGAGAAAAAAAGAATCACATTTGTACTCCACTGTTTGATTATCACTTGTTTTTTTTATATGGTTTTCCCTTTTTTATTCACGTATGAGGCGCGGAAACTATGAACACGACGTAAAACGAGCCCCCGCCACTGCAGATCCGCACAGGTCTGCGGCCGGCGCGCAACTGCTCGACCGTCGAGAGTTATCGCCGAGTCTCCCCGCGCATCGCCAGGCATGGGAGCCAGTAAAAAATATATATAGGATGTCCCAAATTGAATCTTTTCAGAGTAACACTCAAGTTCACAACAGAATTTTGTATCCGAAAGTTTCTCTCATGATGATTTATTAATGATCAAAGTTAACAAATTCAGGCACTTCTACTGCACACACTGTGAAACCGTCAAATATATAGAGCAACGATGAGTACGGCCAATTATATAGAGCATTCAATTTTCTAGTAAAAAGTTCCTGATTGTGGTTTCGTATTTGCGGAAGTTAAGAAGAAGACTAGATTGATAGAGAACAACGCCTTTAAAGATTTTTTTTGTGGGGAACTTCATGCCCTAAAAAATAAATCTCATGCATTTATGCTTATTGCCAAATATTTTCAACGATGCGCGCAGTGAAAGTTCGCACATTCGTTGATTTATTGGGAGAAGATCTGATGAAAAGTCTTGAATTAGATTTTTTCACATAAAATTTAGTAATTAAACTAACCTGAGACACCCTGTATACATTCTTGTTGTATATTTATTTATATAACCACCAAAGAATGAGGATAAATTGTCTCGTATACGGTAACGATGATAAAAAGAAGCTGTGGCGCATTCATCTACAGGGAAAGATAAGATGACGTTTGCAAAATAAAACCAACGATTATTTTCATTTCGCCCTTTTTCACTTATTACTTATTACCAGCCCAGAGTAAACGCGACAGAGGAGAAACTTTATTTAGAGATGCATGGATGTTCCATGTAAATGGACCTAAAAAAAATTCCATAGATTTCATAGTAACAATAAAAATAGAGAGTCCCTGAATGTTTAAACAAGAATATTTACGAGAAAACTTGGAAAGATGTGACTAACGGACGATTTTTTGTAACTGTGATTTCGAGGAGGTTACATCGTTTCCTTTATCAGTTTTGATGACGCTTTTGACGCGAGGCTTCTCGTGCCTTCTCGTTTACTCAAGTTGCCCCGTTTTTACTATAAACAAACAATGATTCCAGTTTCCCTTTCTAACAATTTTTGACGAGTTTGTAGCTAACAGTATAATTTGTCAACGATTCGAATGCAAAATAAGTTGTTATAACAATATGAAAAACGTAAAACAGCAGTTGGATGATTTAAGTATATTTTTTGTAGAAAATAAAATTTTCTTTTTTCCTACAACGACTCGAATCGTGTTTATCGTGTTTGAAAAATTCCGACGCTCAATCGAAGCGCATGAATGATGAAAACAGTGAAATTGAACTGAATAAAAAATGAGCTCGATCACATGAGATTTTTGTCTAAAGATCGTTTCATGCATGAATAAAAAAGGAAAAAGCTTTCCTCGTTGCATAACTCATCTTGTCGATCGGGTTCTTTACACCGCGAAAGGCAATACTTCCTCGTGGAGATTCCTCACCATCTTGTATATCGTTATATAAACCATCGTAACATAATTCAAACCACATCAGAAGCAATCGAAACGTTACACTTACGAATAGATATCGATTATTATTATTATTATTATTCGTTATCAAGGTGCAGTATCCTCAATTTTATTGCTTGCTGATAACATAAAACAAATGAAGAATCGCCGATATCATAACAATCTTTTCGCTTTGATTTCACGTTACATAAAAGTATGAACACCCCATTTATTCTTTTTCTCTTAGAATTATTTCCATCCAAAATATTATCGATGTTATCAAACCTGTGATTGAAATATCTTAAAATTATTTTGAAGTATTATTACTCTCAGTCTACGGTAAAGAACGTGACAAAAATTCAAATAATCTTCATAGTCATATTCATTATCACTCAATTTCAGATACATAATCAGAGAATAATAAAGTGTATTTCCAATGAGTCAGAACGGAAACCAAAGAAAACAAAATATACGACTGCATACACTCGTTATTTGAATATATATGCATGAGGACGATGATAGATGATAAATATACATGTGAGTATTTATCTGAAGATATTTTACCATTTTCCACCGCTTCCGGTTTGTCTCACTGATAAAAAATTTCAAGCACACATTATATATAAATTAAATTCTCGTTTAGGAACATACGCTTTTGTTCATGTATCTTTCAATGTGATATTTGTCACGTCAATCATAAATTCAAATGTATAAGAAATATTTCTTTTTTTTACTCCTCGAACAATGCGGAAAAATGAAAATTGAAAATTGATTATTTCGGTTATTAAGAATATCTTGTGTTTGCTACAAAGTTCGAATAAATTGCAAGCTTTTAAATTATCGAGAGCAGAATAAGGAGTCAAGTGTATCGAAATGCCCTTGTAATTGGAAGCTCGATGTACTCGGTCGATTTACTGACAAGGTCCGGACCCCGAAGATGGTTGATTATTTTCTTTGATCCGATGCACCTGCTGTTGCAGTTGCACCGCTCCAGGGACTCGACGGGGTGATTGACTGTTCGTGTTTCAAGTACTATATACATGTTTACCGAGTTATGAATATACGTTGCATGGACGCGGTCAAAAAGTTTACCAGCTGGCATTCACGCGAAACGATCAAATAATAAACAGCTCATCGCCAAATTTTAGCAAAGTTAGCGATTAACGAGAAACATAAAAAGAGTCTCGTAAAAGTGACGAGAAAAGTTCAACGGACAACAAAAAAAAAAAAAACGTGTAAGAAAACGTTTCTTCATTCCGTTACTCTAGTGTATTTTTTTTTTCGTCAAAAAATTAATCTTACCCGAGTACGTCGATAAAAATTTCCGTACGGACGGCCACGAGGCAAAATAAATTTGAAGGAGTTGAACAGCTGTTTTAAACAAAAATAAAGTTATTCGTCAAAACTGCCTTTTAATCTGCCAATTCGAGAACCATTGTGAAAAATATTTTCGTTCGACATCAAACCAAATAATATAAAAACAAATGTAGAGTCAAATCAACAACAAAATTATGGCAATGAAATTTATCATGTTGAAATATGTTTTAACAAAGCAACGTCGAAGTTTACGATTGTTTTGGCTGATTTTTTACAAGTCGACATGTGGCGGCAATGAATTTTTTTTTACGGAAACTCAAATCGATTTCTTATTTCCAAGGAAAATATCAAAATTTCATCGACTCTTCATAAATTATTTTACAAATTGTTTCCAAAATATTTCGCTAAGAAAATTCGAAGCGTATATCTCGATCGCGAGAGTGGCTAAAAGGGAACATGGAAAATCGGGTGGCTCTTTCGATGTATAAATATTTATGCGCGCCATGGATGAATCAACGTATCGCAATGTCACACGGTTACACATATATAAACATAACGTACATCGAATGGTCATATATATGTATAGACGCAAATATATATTCGGCTAAGGTGTGTTGTGGCTCCGGAATGAACGTTATTGGTGTGTAAAGGAAAGGCAACGATGCGGATCTGCTTCATGTACGTTTATAAAGTCCAGATAAACAGGTATAAATATATTCATGTGTGTGCCCCTCAATCGTCAATAGTCTCAAAGGCTTAAAATGCCTCGTTTTGAATACGTGCAAAACAAAGATCGGCCTTTTTGATTCTAAGAATACTTTGTATTCAAAGTATCGGTGAAAGGAGCGCGCGCGAAAATATTCTTCGAGACGAATCGTGAATGCCACAGAGGTTTTTCTCTTTCTTTTTCTCTCTATTTATCTCGCTCATTCGGCCTTTCTGCCTCTCTTCCGTTGTCAGTGTATAATATACACAGACGTTAAAGAGGTTGAGTCGTGCGAATGAATTTCCACGACGCGTTTTCAAAAGCCGCTCACCTTGCAATGTCGTCGGCCGCGTATCGTCGAGCTCGAGGCACTGTACGGCAGCAGGCCTTGCACGCCAAATGCAGCCTCAAATTCACCCTAACCCGAAAGAAAGTTACAGGTGAACGGAATTTAAGGGGACGCGAATTGTTACGGAGGAAATTGATGACATCATTTTTCAGTATGTTTTTAATGCAATGAAAAATTTGTCAGAAAAACAACATTGTGCTCTGTATGTTTTTGATTAATTTCATTCGTCAGTAGAACAGTCAGAAAAGAAATCATTTTAGGGTCTAAACAGTGGAATTATTCAACAACATAATTATTTCAACTTTTAGAAAATTTCTATGCTTTTCTACAAATTCTCCAATTATATTTGTAACTTGAATTGCATTCACTTATTTTGAGCATTAACCGAGTCATCACATGACAATTATCATTCTTTTACAAATTATTTTCACAAGCCCCTAAAAAGATTTGAAAAAATTGATTGCCTATCGTTTGCATTATATCTGTCAAATTATTTTGCAGAGTAATTTGTACTGCGACGATTATTGTGTAAGAGGGAGAGAATGGGCAAGTGGTTAACGCTCTGGTACGCGATCAACAAGTCGTGGCTTCCGAGATGAAGACGAGAGATATACACATATAAATATATACAGACACACATATATATATATTTATATATAATTATAGAGATGTGTATAATCGGCTTCGTCAACGCCTCACCGTAATTGTAAGATTAAAAGAACGGAGTGTGGCAATTGAAGCTCGCGGCAGGATAACAAAAACTTATTCACTGCCGTTTGGCTCCCACGAAGTGTAAAAACTTGCCAACGGTAAAGCGAGATTCCGCTAATTACGATACGTTGTGTCGTACAGAGAGAATTTTTTCATATTTTTTTATATTAAGAAACTTAATGAAGAGTGACAGAAAAATGGCCCCGTAAAAATTTTTTTTCTATTCAAGCCTATGATCTGTAGACCAGCGAAGGTCACGATTTTTTTACAGCTATGAAATAAACTTTAAAACAGTAGATCATTTAAAAAAATATAACTTTATAAGCTCACCAGCTACAAAAAAAAGTATCATGCAGTTTTTTTTTCTTCTTTATTTCGAGCTGGCGATTGCAAAAGAGATTCAAAATATTGCCAGTTGCTTCAAAGATTTGTTAATTGTTGAGTTCATTATAAAGTTCATAAACATGATATTGAAATAAAAATGCAAAACGCGTATGCAGTGACCAAAATATTTCAGAAAGCTTTTTCTACTTTTCGAATTCGAACAGACGAAAGGAAATATAAAGAATGCCATTCGTTTAAAAAAAATGTCATAGAGCTTGTTCGTGTGTCTGCGATATAGAACGGAAAATCGGTAGACGTCCACGTGCATCGAGTACTCGAAGACAAAATAATGAAAAAATGACGAAAAAATACGACGAAACGAAAGTGGTGGAGAACGAAAGAAATAATCAGAAAGAGATGCCTTTTGTGAAGGAAACAATGGGTCATCCTATCGCGGCCAGTAGTGCACATAGGAACTCTGGACAATATCCACCTGCACATGTGTGATTGTATGAATGTGTATTTGTGTGTATAAGAGGAAGCTTGAAACACTTGGAAAACATTCGCTCCGTGTCACGTTTCCTAGTTTTCCTTGGAGTACGAAAAAAAAAATAGAGGGTGAACTTATACGAGTTCTGCTCGGTGGCCACTCTTGGATTTGTTTCAGTGGAACGACTGAGCGGAACCAGACAAAGAAAAAATAAATTTTTTCCTCTTTTTCAAGCACTCTTGGCGATGCAACGAAAATTACGATGGTGCACTTGATTTGTTTGGCAGGCTACACGAAAGCGTTGATGAAATCAAATTAAACGAAATACTCTTCTCATAGATTTGTGGAAAGGTTTAGAAAAAAATACGAATAAAAATTTGGTCGAGAAGCAGCGAGACCTACTGGCACGATTCCCAGCATCTGAATTGTATTTTTTTTAGCATCTCTTCGCGTATAAATATCTTAATTGTGCATAATTTATCTCGACCTAAAATCTGGATAACCCCAAGAATTCTACTCGATTCCATAAATATTCATAAACATAAGAACGAGATACGGTTTTCAAAAATCTTCGCAACCTTACTTATCAATAATCGGATGGAGGAATTACCTTCTTTTTGCAAAATCTTCTTATTGGAAAACACACAAGCAGAAACGAACACATGAGGCACATTGAAAAGCGAGAAATCACCGGAAGTAATAGGCTCGAATGAATCCAAATAGGCCAAGAAATTGGTGTCATTAATTTCCGAAAGTATTCGAAGAATTCTTTCCTCTCACTCGTTTTTCAATAATATTATATCTTTTCATCGTTATGCACCTCGAAGAAAATATTCCATTGTCAATTTTCGACTGCTCGGTCTCGGGTAAACCAGTTACCCATGAAGCACTAAACCCGACAACGTCGAACGTAAAACTGAAGAAAACGAATCTATACCGAAATGTAAACTTATCAAGCCTGACGAGAAGAAGGATAAATATTCGGTTGAAGGAAACGTTGACAATGGTTTTCAGACGTGCCAGAAGTATACACAACATGTTTACGATAAATTCAGACATTGAGTCATACCTTTTAAGTTCATTAAACAAAATGGATCCTCAAAATTTATGAATGAGTTTTCATTCGTGTGACCACAAATCATCAATATCCAAATAATTGAACGAGTAGGACTAAGCGAACAAGAGAAAAACAGAATCCAGCACGATTGGTCATCAGCTGATGATTTTTCAAGAAAAATCAAATACTAATTCAATAAATTAGCAAAGCACAGGGAGCAGTTGTTTTTAAATTTTTCACCATTATTCAAAAGGACTTTTGAACAATTAATTGTATACGAAAGAATTGAATTCTCGATCATTCTTCAACCATTGCACTGTACAAAATGTTTGTAGGATTGAACATTTCTCGGGATCAACGTGAAAAATGAATTCAAGCTTCTCCTGCTCTACGTCTCATTTGCAAAGTATAAGGAGCATATGCTGAATAAATTATCAACGAAAAAAAACTCCAGGAAGTTTACATAGACATATGCAGAGCATAGAAATCGGAAAAACCTTTCGTACTGAAATCCTCGGAGTGTGATGACACGATGAGTAAGCACGAGTCTCTGTTATCAGTGTCCTGCGGAAACGGCTGTTTTCTTATCATACAGCAAAAAAAAATCCGACGCTTCCTTTGATAGAGCATTTAGACTTTTGTGACCGATAAAAATAATCATACAAAACGAATTTTTAATTTAATCGCAAAACATTCTAAAAATTCCAACCACAAATTTCGGATGCAAAAGAATCTCAAAATAATTCAAAATAATAATTTAATCACAAAAATTTAAAAATAATTGTTATCTTGAATCCAATGTCTTCACACTTAAAATTATTGTTTTTTTTTTTTAATTCAAAGGACCTTCTCAGTGTAAAAATTAAAAAATTAAACCTATTGTTAACGTACTGTTCAATTATGTTCGCGAATTTTCTGCCGTCATCTTAATTTTCATCGACAAAAAATCATCCATAGTTCTTCAGAGTTTTTCATACTGTTAATAATTGTTATCGAATTTTTATTCTAGACAATTCTAGGAGGTATCCCAGCATCCACCTTTCAATGGTTTTTTTTGCAGAATTTTGAAATGGTCAATGTTGTAAACAAAACAAAAATAGTATATACAATTCATTTGAATAAATCAAAATAAAATCGACTGGTTATCGAATTTTATTCATTGAGAAAAAAAAATCATGATCGCCAGTTTTTATGGCCTTTATACTGAGAAGATCGATTATTCGTTGAAATTACGATGAAACAAATAATCCAATATTCAATAAATTTGTCTTGCTAATGTTAGGTTTGTGTGTTCAGCGGGGGCAGATTGAATGGGTGCGTTGGCGGAACGGCACAATATTAATTACTAGATGACGATAGATCTCTTGGGAGCTTTAATGGAAAAAAAAAATCTACCACGAGGTAGAAAAAGGGTTTCGAGGAAATTAATAAAGTTCGGGCAAGTTCGAATGTTCCTATTTGACCAGCAACAATGTAGACTGTTTTTTTTCGTTGCATTTTACATGCCCAGACATTTTGTTCACTCAAATAATACACTGATGAAAAATGCACCTTTCCTCGCTGGAGAACATCAGCAGCGCCATCGGTTGGCAAGAACATTGAAGCGAAGTTATTAGTCGCCGGTGAAGAAGATTTCTTTTAGGGTTCGCTCAACACAGCCGATAAGTTTAATCTCCTGTGCTGAATACGCTCGGAAAAATATTATTCGACGAGTAACAAAAGCTAGTCTCGATTTTCACCATGTCTCTCAACCCACGTCGCAGCCCCAACCAATCTCTAAGAGATTATTACGAAGCACTCAGGAAAATGGAAATTTTTTACTCCCCATTCTCTCGTCTTTTATTATCCTCGTCTTTTTGTGTAAACTACTTCAGCTTTCGTTCAACCTCACTTTCGATCATATCAAAACGATAATATCCAAAAAATCTTGAAGAAAAAGCCAAGCCTTATATATTTGCGTGGAAAAAGTATTAAGAAGGATAAAAGTCGTTTTGATATAATTTCACTAATATTTGATTAATTTCGAACTTTTACGGTTTTTGAAACTTAATCTTTGACACGGAGAATTCGGTGGGTGGGAAAATGAGAGGAAGAATCTCGTGGTTTATGGACACCACAAAAATGATCTTGAAATGAAAAAAAATCGTGGTTTTTCGCTTCAGCGAATAATTTGGTCACAGATCACCGAGTCTTTTTTACGTGGATGAAAATTCTCTGCAACAATTTTTATGACGAGTGATGCCCAACGACTCCAGGAAATTCAACCCCATAGAGTATAAGATTGAAATATGTATTTTTCGCGAACGGAGAAAGAGTTGACTCTGTGATATCAGTGAAGCTTCAATATTAGGAAAATTTCCCATACGACATTCATAGTTATGTTTTTTGTTATTTTTTTATCGTCCCCCACTGTCTCGAGTACCAGGGTTTGAATTAGCCAAAACTTTTACAGCCACCAACGTTTGCCCCGTTTATTTGTTCTTTTTTTTTTCTTTCTATTCCTTCGAACGAATATTCCGAAATAGCTCTCAAGACTCTTCCCGCCCCGCACTGCCCCAAAATGATGCACTTTCGAGCATTTGTCGATTTTCTTTCCATTTATTTCTGGGTTTTTATTTCTGAAATATTCAAAAAACCCAAGTGTCACCTCCCCGAAGTGAATCTCAATTAAAACATAACAAAGTTGAGAGAAAATAAGTTATTTCAGTTTCGTCGCCGCCGGAGCCGACCTGCAGTAAAATTTCTCACGAGATAACTCGTTACGTTGTTTAGTAATTCGCATTGCTCTAGGATTTTCTAGACGTTTTTATTGCTACGCAAAGTATGTTTCAAAGGTCTGTTGATTCAACGAACGCAAGTTCAATTATAAAATCGATGAAGCTGCAACTCCACACGGATTGGAAGTTCTCATCAATGATTATAAAAATCTCCATTTGACATTAGAAAGAAATTAATTAATCATTTATCAACAATTCAACTATTAACAAATATTCAAGAAAAGGACGGGCTCGGATGAGGATTAGAAGGCGAGCATTTTGCAAAAATGGCAAAGTCGTTGGTCGAGATTCGTAAGTGTAAGAAAATTTCGAAGACACGTGCAAGTTTACACTTTTTTTTGCGACGTCGACGATTTTCTTTATCTGCAAGGGGGATCTTTCATTCGAAAATTTGCGGAGCATTGAACCGTGAGCGTGTTCATAGCCCCTCGAGCGTCCTGAGAAGTCGGGAACGTACTTTTCTGTCCGCGAGTCGAAGCACCGAGACCCAAACGCATTGGATCAAAGGCCCTACATGGAAATTCCAGGTTCCCATTGGAAGGGAGAGTTAAAAAAAGAAAAATAAAAGAAACTGGCCACGGATACTCAGACTGGTTGCAGACGACAACAACGACGAACCGAGATGCGCTCGATTCTTACGACTGCAGCTTTTCACCGGCTTTGTTTCTCTCTCACTTTGTCTCTATTTCTTACTTTCCCACTCCTTCTCTCAATTATTCTTTGCCTATCTATTCTATGCTTTAGAAAATACAACAGTCCCAATGAACAAGGAGCCAAAAAAAATCAATATACACGCCTATATGCTGGAGGACACTATTTTTATTTTTAAATTATTTTCTCTTTTCTAAAAATATACCAAGCGATAAAAAACGCAAAAAATTATAAACAGGTGTATTCCCGCGCACGCGCGTATGTATACGTGAGAAAGAGAGAGAGAGAGAGAGAGAGAGAGAGAGAGAGAGAGAGAGAGAGA